>CAJUYG010000290.1:31804-135853 GCA_910591675.1 Galerucella calmariensis | reverse complement strand
AGAAAAAAATTAGGTCGTTTAAGAGTAGTTCAGTATACCTATTTAATTTGTACCCTTGGAATCTTGTATCTCACAAGCTAGCAAGGTTAGATAAAATGGTGTTGAGTAATTTAAATGCTTCTTAACACTAGCAGATCTAGAATTTTATTTTGGGGGGGGGGCTGAACGGGGGGAAATTTTGTGAAAGGACTTTCATATAATGAAGCGACCAAAACAGTAGCTTAACGTTTTTTCATGGAGTAAAAACGTGTGTTTCATATCAAACATTTTCAGGATGTTTTGTTTACTAATGAAATACATTAAAGTTAATAAAAGGCAAATTTTAGAGGTGTTTTGGGGGGGGGGCTTCAGCCCGAAAGCCCCCCCCCGTAGATCCGCCACTGCTTCTTAACAATCTATCATTTCTCTAAATTATAGGACACCATGTATAAGTTCGATGTTAATCACGTAAGAATAAATTTAGACTTATTTTTATCCTGCCAGGTTAGTTTAAACTAATTTCGTCGACACTATGACATAACAAAAAAAAACCGCAATCGCGCCAAGACAAGCTGAGTATGATTCACAAGAAAACGGCCTATTGCTCATCCAGTTTAATTATGGTAGAAAGCAATACAGAAATAGATATTTGAAGTCTTTGTTGTTCCTGCGGTTAAATCTACCCTAGAGTTGAGTGTTTATTATTTAAATGCGGAGAATTTCATTTCTTACGTTCTTCCGTGAAAAGTAACCACTTACTGTTCTTGAACTCAGAGGCGTAGATAAACAAGCTAAAATGTTTGATAAAGAAATTTAAAAAATATAAAAACTCTCACAATTCACACAACTCTATTTGTCTGTAATATACCAATAGGCTTTTTGTCTTTCGACTATTTCTTCGTTTTCTTTTTCTGTTTTGAATACAGATGTTTTTTTTGACTCTCGAATGTATAATTTTCAAGTTGAGTACCGGAAATGACACCGATTAACCAAAAATTTCGTAACTCCATAATCATTTTGTACTCTTAGGGCAAATTTCACAAATAATAATTATTATTAATTTTACGGTTCGTGGTCTAAAATTTGCGGCGTAAAATCGCTATTGACCATATAAGCATAGTAGTAACATTAACAAATTTTAAAAGGTTGACACTTAATAAAAAGTGAGAAGCTCAGACTTGAAAACATAAAAGTTGTTATTTAAATTACACTAATGGATAAACCTTTTATTTCTTCAAATTCCGACTAATGATATGTTGTTATTTGATGTTTTTTCCCAACCAAATTAACTCTACGCTTTCAAGAAGATTTCTCCTTTTATTTGTAGTTTGCCCATATTGATTAGGTCTAATCTCTTTCCAGATGTATCCTTTGCCTTCTTCCTTCCTTTTTATTCCACTCTGAAGCTAATAATATTCTGCACACGTTCCTATCCAAATTGAATCGTGTACTTATTTCCAGCTGAAAGATGCTGGGTAGCTGTACCGCAGGATCTGATACCTCCAATCAAAGCAACTCAGGGCCAGACTACTTCTCCATAGATAGACCTTATTATTATTAAATACCCAGTATCCTCCATACTATTAGAGCTCTTGTCGGTTGTTCCAGAGTTATTATCTTTTGATATTCCTATAAACTCAACTTCGTTGTCCCATCTCTTAAAAAATTATTTTATGTAGAGAGGATGTTTCCTTTTTCAGGATTATTTTGGTGGAGCTAACTTATTTTCGTGTTACATTGTGTCAGTGTTATATTTCAGTTCATTCAACATTTTTATGGCAGCTGCATTTACCTAATACGTCTGAAGACTTTTACCTGTTCTTTCAACTTTTATATGAGGCAAGACCGAATAGAAAAAATTTTCACAAAAGTAAACGAAAGCCGAAATATATTTTATTATCTCCAATAAAAATAAACTAATAGAACTCACCTTGTTAAGAGATTATTTAATGACTCAAAATGCAGGTAAATGTACAGAATGGTACATAGATTTCGAAATATTCACTTGCAACGTTGAATCTTTTTGTAAAAAGTGTGTGATTACTACAGATAATTTTATTATTTATTACCTTTTCTGTTTCAGGACGAACTGAATCCTCTAAGGCACCTTTGCTACCCAGGAACAGACGTCTTCATGTTATGTTTTTCCATCGTCAAACCGAATTCGTTTATATCTGCTTGTACCCGATGGGCTGACGAACTTACCCGATTGGGAGCAGCTGTAGTGCTTGTTGGAACCCAAGCAGATCTTGCGACTAGCGTAGATGTGATTAACCGGCTAAGACAATTCGGTCAACGACCAGTGATGCAATCAGAAGCTAAAGGCCTTGCCGAAAGACTAAATGCGCCTTACATAGAGACCTCTGCTTTGGCTTGTACTCATTTAAAAGAAGCCTTTGATACTGCGATTGTGATAGCTTTAAATAGACAAAAAAGAAAAACTCGACCTTGGATGAAACTACTTTGTTGTATTCCTTAGTTGTTAATGTGAAATATACTTGCTTTTGTTAGAAATTGCAAGGTATAAAGTAAACATTTTGTGCACAGTATGATCAGTATTTTTGGTGGAATATTATAGTGGTAAAACTAATGCTGAACTGGTTGAAATATTTTATATTGTATGCGCTCATTATTTATAAATGCAGCTGTATTATATGAAAAGTATTTAACGAGGTATGGCTTTTTAGAAAATTTATTAAATACAGATATGTACCTCAACTTTCACGATACACTGGACACAAATGAGTTTGTAGGCTCAAATACTAAACATTTCTGTTTGTACAGATGACTAACTTTTTTACTTCTACTAAACAAGAAACCATACTTCTTTTTAAATATTGAATACTTTTATGAAAGCTGTAAGTACTAGTATGTTGTACGATATTTAAAGTCTCTCTTTACTTGTAGTATTATAATATTTGGACTGAAACATTTCATATCGTTATGTTACTAGAATTATGAAAATAATGTTTGCTTTCATTTGTTTATATTACCGGCTTTTAGACCAGTCTAAATAGAATGTATCAGGGAAATCTGGAGAGTGTTGACCTGTTGAAATGAGGTCGTTGATACCAGAATCTGCATGATGAATAATCTTGACATGTATCCTGCAAAGCCATGTTCTTTTCAAGGAGCACAACATTAGAAGAGACGTTGAAAGTTCCTGGTAAAGTGGAAGATGCTCTAAGAGGTGCCCTTTTAAGGATTCATAGTTTTGGTGGTTGATAAGATCAATAAATCAGTGACAATGAAGTTTTGGCAATTAGGTGGTTAGCATCTTTGACATCTTGCCTCATTTAAAACTGTTGTAGGTACTAATTTCTCACCTACACTTGGAACGGTCCAAACTCAGATTAGATACACACCTTTTGGACCAAATGAAGATAAAAAACGCTTTTCAACTTCCCAGAAATTATTTCCTCAAAACTTTTTTTTAGCATATAATTTGACTGGACCATTTAAGTGAAATAAATTATTTTTATAAAATCTTTGATATACTGTCATATTGTTGCTAATTCAAAATCTAAAATCCAAATTATTTTTCCAAATCTGTTGTTTGATGCAGTAAACTTAAGTTTGGTAATATTCACTGAAAACAATCACTTCCATTATGTGTGATAAATAATATTTAATAAAATTTTAACATGAGAAATTATTGAATGAAGAATGTTTTTGCTTGAATAAAAATTTTTCATATTCAGTGTAATGACAGTGCCTTGTTGTTTATACACATTGATTCATAATTATTAAAACAGTGATTCAAACTATGTTTTGTTTACATTTACCACATCTATATTGATAGATTAACAATAGTATATTTTGTTTGTTTAAGATAAAGACAAAGGAAGAAAATGTGTTTAATATTTCTTGTTCAAGAAATAATGTCAAGGAATATTTTATATTCAGTATACAGAGTTGTTTAAAAGTAATGAGCCAAATGTATATATTTCAAAGCTAAAAGAATGATGTTTTAAAAGGAATAGCAAAAACATTGTTGTGTTCTGTCAGACTGTCGTCAGTAATATCAGCTTAATGTGTATAATTATGAATATTTTAATGTAATAGGTAAATTTGACAAGAACCATTAACGTTATTACATTCAATTCATTGAGGTTTATGTGGATAATTTTAAAATAGATAAATTTAAAAAGAAAATTCAGATTTTTCAATTTTTTTCTATTAATTGGTTTTTAGTTCCTTTTTTAGAAATATAAAAATCTAGGAGGGATGTATATTTTGGTCTAAATATCTTCTGTATGTTCCTTGTGGTATATTATTCATTCTTTTTTTAATTTCCCAAGAAATTAAAAAAAGAATATTTTGGTCTATTCCCAATATTTTATTTTTCCAAAGTCGATCTCAATCATTATTTCACTGAAGGTATATTTCTTATAAACACTGATGAAAAAACGTATTTTTGTATTGTTTGAGTGACAATTTAAATATCTGTAATCTTATCTTAAAATAACAGAAATATATTATCTACCTTGTATGTCTCATGTTCCAGAAATTTGCAAGGTGATGTATTTTAAATTATTAAATTAATAATTATTATATTTTTTCGAAATTTGAATTGTCTTGAGCGTTACTGGTTCCGTATTATAATACTCTATTTTGATAAAAGTGATAAATAAAAATAAGGTTTTTGTATAAGGTTAAATAACAATTGTAAAAAATTTAGAATATTTTGATAAAATTATATAAATTAATTTTTTGCAAATATCTGTCCTTAGTATAATTTTATATTATGTAATGTTTAGTGATTTAATTTTTTCAGGCTATTTATACTGTATATAGTGCGATTTTTATATATTATCACATTGTTCGTAAAATGCTTTCAAACCAATAAAAGTATTTATTTATTGATAACACCTTTTATTTATACGTACATTTCAATTATTAAGGACACTGACTTATAATGCTTATTTACCGGATTTAATAAGTTATTATTTACATGATGCAAATGTCCTAGAGATGTCTCACGACATCAAAGAAAATATTGTCAATATAGAAACATGTCCACGAAAATTGTCGAAAAGCTTTAGGAAAAAAAAAATTTCGAGATATAATAAAAGTTACATAATTTTATCATCGTTGTTTCATATCAATTTTTTTAACACCCTCCGTTTTCGAGATATACTCAAAAAACCGGTAGTTTGAGTTTTCATGATGCTTTAGGTAAGTCCAAAAATTTTACCTAGGACAAAAATGTAGAGAGACCTTTTTTGTGTAAAATAAAATTACCTTTCCGTTCGCGACTTATATGCCGCAACGCGTTTTTCGGAAGACGAAATGGCTCCTCCACACTTCCGGTCATGCGGAAACCGGCAGATTTTGTATTTTTTGTAGGCTTTAGATTATATTCTTCAAAATAAATTTAAAAAATTGCGCTCGACAATGCCGGATTAACGTTTTTTTACAAGTTCGCGACCCTATAATTCGGCGGCGTCAAGGACTTCGTCAGATCGTCAGATTAGTTAATAAATTTAATAATTTAATAATAATAATTTAATAATGTCTTAAAACATTAAAACCATCCCCAATATCTTAATCTGACGCGCTCGAGTATTTCAGGCTATCGTTTTTTTTTACTAATCTGGCGCGTCACTACATATAGAGCTAATACTTTCCAAAGTTATTCTATAAGGTCTAAGGTATCTCTCATATCTTGAACAGCCATGCTCGAGTATTCCCTAAAAATCCCCTATTCGCCTCCCTAACTACCGTGAAAACTTTAAATTTCAAAATTTTGTCTATTGCTGGTTGTCTATACTACAGTAAATTTACTTGTTCTGACATCTAAGAGTTGTGGTAGACACTAAGAAACATTGTTATTCACTCTGCTACTGACCTGTAGAGAGCAGCAAAATAGTTTTATAAAAATAATACATAGAATGTAACAATTTTCTCGATGAAAGAGGGCGCACTATATCTCGAATTCAAATACGAAGTAGGATGGAAATTAGTTTCGTTTATACAGAGAGTGTAGTAAAAAGAAAGATTGTTAATAAATGGTGCGGCTAGAATGGATTCCAGCCCACTGTGGTTTTGAAGGCAACGAGATGGCGGATGAACTGGCTGCGGAAGGGGCGGCAGCTCCTTTCTGTGGCCCGGGCCCGACCCTGGACCTAACAAAACAAAAAATACGCAAGGAGACAAAGCAGTGGCTGAGGAATCAGCTCCTCGCTCATTGGAATGCTCTGCAGGGTCCTAGACAATCCAAACTTCTACTGAAGGGATGGACTGACGGACACGCTAGGGCAGCTACTGAACTACTGTGGCCCCAGTGCCGGAACCTTGGCTTGAGTTTGTCCAGGACAAGGCTCGCCTGCACATTAAGTAGTAGTAGTAATAAATCACTTAATCTGGAGTCAAAAACTTAATATACTGTTTGTCTTAAGGACCTAAACATTATCCTGTTGCCACTATATTGTATATGTATGTAATTAGGTAATCATAAAATTCCAATGAAAATATCAGACACATACAGGACGCTGTAATAATGAAGCAGAATACTAATACTCAGCCACATTTTCTTATTTTTCATCAAATAAATGTTAGTAGTGAGTGAAAGGCTTGCTGGTTCTCTTTCAAAAAAATCCCAAGAAAAAAATATTAGTAGCCCCCAACATCCTCCAAGTCCTACCGACCTCTCACTGACATACTCTGTTTGCAAATTTATGGAAGGAATGGTCAATAACATACTGTGTGTCATGCATTACAAAAATCTATATACAGTAGCCTCATTTGTATCAAAATAGACAGGTACACTTGAAAAAAAATTGAAGATCTATTGCTTTTAAATTTTTATTGTTTTATATTCAATACATTTTATATTTTTGAGCATTTTATCAGACAATGTATATTGCTTCACATACTTAGTGAATTTTTACTACAAAGAAACCAATTTAAAATGATGGTAGACCGTAATTCCATGTGTTAAATCCTGGTAACGAAGAGTAGGTATTGTAAGTGTGAACGTATTGAGGCTCCTTAACGTATATTGGAGTAGGTACACGTACTTTTACAGGAGTGTGCACTTCAACGCCATATGGGACTGGTACAGAGACTGGAACATGATGTCTTTCCTGAAAAATATACAGATAGTAACTATAAACATCCTCATGAAACTCAAATCTCTCTCGCCTAATCTCATCGCCAGGCAATCGCACTGAACATAGGAGTTCGTCTGTCAACCTCATAAGCTTTACATTGCCCTGTTAACATAGCAGTACAGTTTTGACTCCTGGTGAGATTACCCAACATTCTAGAAATTTTTCTGTGCCTCCCACTTTCTTGTGACCGGCAGAATTAGCTTAACCAACAAACCTATGTCTAATAAATTTAATTAGGTACTCACTTTAACTAAAATTGGTTTGGGTACTTCAACTGGAACAGCTTTTGTTAATTCAACAGCATAAGGTTTAGGTACTTCGACAGGTACATGTTCTTTTACGTGAACTGGAACTGGTTGGGCAACTTTAACTGGTACTGCTCTAGGAACTTCAACTGGAACATTGACGTGTACTGGAAGTGCGTATGGTTTTGGTACTTCAACTGTATATGGTATTGGCTGGGCTACTTTTCTTTCGAAAGTCACTGGATAAGGTTGGGGAACGAAATAGGGAACTTGTTGGTTGAATGTACGGACTTCATGTGTGGAGCGAACTGATGGGCTGATGTAGGATGTTACTGAAATTTAAAACAAATTTTTTATGACAGATTTTCTTGAATATTAAAGTTGTGATGCTATGAGTTTTCTTAATTTTACTGTAAATTTAAATTAGTGTTTCGTCTCGCTTCGCGTCTCTCGTGATTTAAACCAAATATAGTAAAAACCAAGGGTTTAGGTTAGGCTCTATCATATTTGTAAATTTGTTTGTTCGAGAGGTATCGAGAGAGACGAGAATTTCTCGACGAGAGAGGGGAATTCTCTCGTCTCGTCGAGATATGACCCAGGTTAACCACTGTCGTCTATATGACGTCTAAACGACAGCAGCATATTGGGCTAAAAGACGTCTACTGACGTTATAAAATGAGGTCTAAAAGACGTAAGTAAGTCACAGCTGTATGACGACTTTCTAACGTCAGTGTGGTCCTTAGATAGACCATAATCCGACGAGTTTTAGACGTCATTTTTACTAGTCAATTAGACGTCAACCCGGTATTTAGTTAGACTTTCATTGGACCTTTGGAAATGATAGAAAAGTCCAAGTTTAGACGTCTATATTACGTCATAAATTGTGACGTCTATATGACGCCAATGTATGGTCATTAGACGTACCAGACCAATAATGTCCAAAAATAGCCGTCTTTTTGACGTTATTTTCGACAGTTTGGTTACCTGGGAAGAGATATGAGGATCTCTCGTCTCGGCGGCAACAATAATCTTAAATATTGGAATGTATACAAACCTGGTGTCAAAAAGGATCCAGATGACTCAAAGAGACTACGTTTTGGTTTGGTTTTGTCTTCTGCTACAGCAAAAGCAATGCAAACAAAGAGCTGTAAGTGAGAATTGAGTATTAATTTGAGACATATAATAATTGAATGAGATAGATAAGTAATATTTTTTTCTATACTATTATTACTTATTATTATTTATGCAGTGCTTATTTTTCATTTACTGGTAGGTTAGATAAGTGCAAGCAATTGACATAGTAATATAAAAAATATATGTAGAATTAAGTAAGATAGATAAAATATTCCCTTTAGCTGAGTTGTATTATTATAATTTGTGGAAAATGATATTAACTAATTAACATTAAATAAACAGCTAGATTTAGTTATTGGTTTTCGAGTTTTTTTAAAGAAAAATTGCTGGTTGGTGGCCAGTTCTGACCATCTGCAGTTTCCAACGTAAATAAAAAAAATTTCAATTAACCAAATTCTATTCCCAGAAAATTATTACACAAAATATTTTTTATTCATTTTTGTCAAAGGGTGGATTTTTGAAAATAAAGAAAATTGAATTTTGAACCATAATCTTGTTCAAAAAAATACGTATATTTATAAAAAAATTTCACAAAGTTTGAAACAAATAAATACTATTAAAAATAAATAATTGTATTAATTATTGAAGATATATTAGAAATAGCTAAAATGATTCTTACCACGATGAACTTCATTTTTCTTAGCAGATTTCACTACTGATCAGTTTACCAAAAAATCGAGGCTTATAAAAGACCCAATGGGCGGATTTTAGACAAGACCGGTTACATTCTTGAAAAACTTTTTTTTTTCAAAACCGTTCTTTTAATTTGGAATTTAGATAAGCGAACTGGTTAAATTAAAAAAAATAAGGATCTCTATTTTTTAAACATGTCGCGATAGTCAGGGCCGGTATACGATGGACTTTTTCACATTCAAATATTTATTTCTGTCAATTTTTTGATAAAAGCATCAAAAGCCCTCTGAAAGGGAAACTATTTACAGACCATACTTGGTCATATATGTCAGAGGCAGGAGCACCGAGTGTATGGGAAGACAATTAGAAATACATCGTCATGAGTTTGGTCAGAAAATAGAGGATTTTGTTTTGCCTCCTCCAAAACCAAGTGCATGATGTCCAGCAAATTCCCAATACTTGTCTTTCCCAACTCTAAACTTTGTTAACAGGTATCGTTTCTTGGGACGACACTCTACTACAAACTCACCTGGGAGCCGTACATCTGTAACATTATTTGCAAATCTACCAGCAGACTTAATATATTACGATCTCTATCAAGCAGAACCTGAGGCTCGGACTCTACCTGCCTCATTAGCCTGTATCAGATATCGATTAGACTACGGTTGTACAGCCTATACGCTTCAGCTAAGCAACTAAGCAAGCAACACTAAATCTTTTGAATCCAATACAAAACTCTGCTATTAGAATTTGCACTGTTCGAGTCCAATTGATAGTCTACTTTGTGAAGCCTCCGAACTTCCCTTAAAGCTGCGCAGGCATTTCCAGAGGAATAAGGAGAAAACTCCTCCGTTATTGCATTCTATTAATATATCAGGCTACCACCTGCTGTGAGTGTCTTCATTAGTGAATTATATGCAATTTATCAAGCAGTGAATTTGCGAGTAATGATGATTCCCAAAAATTTCTAATAATAACTGACTCTAAGTTCCAATTAAAATCTCCAGCTTATTTTTACCACAAACTACTTGGTGTAAACCTTTAAGAATGAACTACTTACTTCAGCTACAAGAAGCTCATAAAACTGTCCAATTAATTTGGGAACCGTTCGTGGGAACATACAGGCAGATACAGAAGCAAGGGACAAAATCCAGGACCTCAATTCTATCGTAGCTTGCCTGTTTGTGTTAACTCTGATATCCACGTTTCAGGGCCAGCTTCTGCGTTATTTTTTTTATAGAATGCCCTTTTTCCTTGCGCAAATATACTTTCGATATCACACATATTATATTTAACAAAAAATTCGAAATTGGAGTTTATATTTTATATCAAAAACCGACTCTGTAACTGCTATGTTTAATGTATTATCGTAAAATTAGATTTGTTTGGTTCGAAATAGATTAATTTAGGCAGGTTTTCTTAACAGTTGAACAGCCTTTATTGTATCTTGTTTGAAGTAATTTATGGCAGAGAAATTGAAAGAAAATTTGCATAAAACAATAAAATTAGCAGCCAATGAAACAGTTGGATAAAATTCAAAAAATATCTTATATTGGGGTGAAATTCACTGATCTACTGTGTCCTCTTTAGGCATTAATTTATAAAAATATCTTTGATTAACTCCCATTAGGTATTTCCATTTTCAGGATTTACTCTTTTGCCCATTTCTTCCAATATACTCCAGCCCTCAATAGAGTGTTCCAAATGAAGATGTCTTTTTAATTTCCAATTTTAAAGCCCCATAACTCAACAAATAAAGTCCTCCAATCACTAGTTTTTGGCACCTCATTCCTGGGTACCCTGTATAGTAGCCTGACTAGTTTCGTTAAAGCTATTAACACCTCATGGTCAGTATGCTTTTAATACGGATTGAATGTCAATTTGTAGCACTCTTTTTTTAAAAATCAAAATTATGTTTGACCTCACGTATAATAAATTTAGAATTCTTTCTGAAAAATGTGACAGAAAAAATAAAAATAATAATCGTGATAAATATAACTAGTTCCATAAATGATAGTTATAATTCGAATCTAGACTCAAATTAATAGTTCAGGTATTTTTTTCAATGTCAATAAAACTCCTACGTTTATGCTATGCCTTTATTAACATTAACTTGAAAAAAATCAAAATTAAAGTATATACCTTTTGTTATTTGTGTTGAAAATAAAGTAATTTGATAACACTTAGGTTCAATTATACAATTTTTTTCAATTATCTGGGAATATAGCCAGGATAAAAACAAAAATTCCTACAATTAGGCAATATTTTTTCCTATTTTTTGGCTTATTCGGTAGGCGAAAAACAGTTGTGTGTCACACATGCAGGAAACGCTTTAGTAGCCCTCGCTTCTCTAAGCGCGCTCGTGTGTCTAATAGACATGTGCTTTTAAAGCTCATTTACTGCCCTTGTGACACAATATACTATTTCCTCCCTAGTGCTGCAAGTATGAGTTTATTTCCTGATATGAGGGAGGAGAGTGTATATTTTCTACAGGGGTAGGAGGAAAAAAGTTTTATTGAAAAATCTGCACAAGTTATAGAAATGAATGTTAAGCTCATCCTATTTAAGTTGCTGTCAAAATACATTTATGAGCTACAACTCTGTATAAAATAAAGGAAAATAATAAAAAAGTAGATACGTCATCATTATTTTAAGGCAATTTGGTGCGGTATCCAGATAAACCCAGATCCACCTAGATAAAACTGTAACATTTAGTTGAAGAATCCAATAATAAAAAAAGATTTATAGCAAAATCTCGAAAACAAGTTTTTTGTATTTTTCAACAAAACCAAACGAATCCGGTTGGAATGCCAATTATATTAAAATATTTAACTGCTTCCAGTTTATTGTTAATTAACCAGTGGCAATATCTATATAAATCAAGACAAGGGTCGTCAACCCACTATAGTAATTAGTATGTGTTGTTTGTATTATATTATTAACATTCAACAGTCTTCAACCTCATTATAATTGTTATTCTCTCAAATCGATTTAGTATCTTCTTTATCACTCATTACAAATATCAATAAAAACAAATTAGATTATTTGAGACATTTTTTATGCTAATATTCAAAATTTTTTTTCCCCGAGCTATATGGTTTAGCATCATCTCGCATGTGTACAGCTTAATTTTTTTTTGAACTAATATTTCTAGTACTGGAAAGTAAACTACATTTATGCAAGTGTCTATGACAAATAATAAAAATACCAAATTATATTTAAAAGCAGTTTTAGTGCCTCAATTATTTATAATATTTATTGATAATATATTCACATTATTACTAAAAACAATTTAACTTATTTATAAACATATTTCCAATGCAGGTTTTGAGAAAGGAAACTCTGGACTTTCCATTAATCTGAAAATAAAGAATTTGGTTTAAGCCAACAGAGATTTTTACCAAACTGCCAAAAATAAGTTCCTCTCTTCAATAGGAACACTTAACAATGTATCTATGGTGTGCCTCTCTGAGCTTTCTGATGAATAGAAATGATAGGGCAGACTTTCTTATTAGGAAAGGATCGCTGGTGAAAGTTTTGCCAAGCCATATATATGTACACCAAGTTGAATGTTAGACTTCTGGAATCGTTTACCAGGATGGGTTCATTCGAAGGTCTTTGTGAACTCTTCGATGAATCCTTGGATAATTACCTATATCCAGCATTTCCGGCAAATCAATTCTGAACATGATTGGAGAATCAACTTATAACCATAAGATCCAATATGAAGAAATTTTATACTCTCTGCTTGGAGAAGAGCGAATAGAATAGTGTAAATAAGTTTTGGTTTGGTGTAATGAGGAATAAATTGAGTTTAAACATCCAAATAACAATAAAAAATTGTTTATCAAAAAACTTACGGAGGAAAGAATCCAAAATCACAAATTCGACCTTCTTCTCCTTTATCTAATGTTTCTAGCTGCTGAATATCTTCTTTATCCAGAGTGAAATCAAATACATTAATATTTTCAAGAATTCTCTTCGGGGAAACACTTTTAGGGATTGGAATTATATTTTTTTCGATTAGAAACCTCAGCATTATCTGTCCAGGAGACTTATTATGTTTTTCTGCTATATTTTTAACAATTTGATTATCCAAGGCACTAGGTAACTTTTTGCCTCTAGAAATAAGTAAAATATAATGGTAAAAATATAAAATAATTGTTTAGCACTTACTCTTGACCAACGCAAGCTAAAAATTTGTTATATCCAGGACTACCCATTGGTGAAAATGCAACAACAACTATATCGTTATTGTGGCAAAAATTTACCAATTTTTGTTGTTGAAAAGATACATGGACTTCTACTTGTAGACAAGTGGGGTGAATTCTGCAAGATTTTAGAATTTTTTCGATTTGATTTTGGGTAAAATTTGATAGACCGATAGCTTTTGCTCTTCCTGCATCAACCTGCTCTTCCATTTTCTAAAAAAATATATAATTATATTGTTGACCAAAGTAAAGAAAAATGACGCATCATTGGTATTGGTATACTTAAATTACCTTCCAAACAAGCAAATGATCAACTGGATCCAGTTTGAACTGGTCTGGTGGCGTTATATCTAGCCCAACATAATTGCTAGCAACAGGAAAATGAACCAAGTACAAGTCCAAGTAATCTAGCTGGAGATTCTTCAAAGATTTTTTAATAAACATCTCAACTCTGTCCTCGTTGACTCCAGCAATTGGTAGTTTGGTGGTTATAAACAGTTCTTCTCTGGTTATTTTTCCTGAAGAAAACCAGTCTTTCAAAATGCGACCAATTAAAGGTTCATTCTCGTAAACGATAGCAGTATCGATATGGCGGTAGCCTGCTTCTAGCGCTGCGTTTAGAGCTGTCTCCAATTCTTGTTCATCTGTAGACTAATAAGAGGGCATTAAGTTTATGTTCTTGAAATTAAATATTTTTATTTTTCGATTATTATATTGCCAACAAGAAATTATTTATACAGTGCTATTCAAAAGTCCCCTCTCCCCCTCGTGTTTATCGAAAATATGCGGCTCTTCGTCCAAGTTATGCTACCAGTCGCCGATTGTTTTTGAAGTATCAAAATAAGAGATGTTTTAACCAAGTTGTTGGAATAAATAGTATTGGAAAGATGCCTAGCTTAATAGCAAAACACCTAAAATTACCAAATCCTGATGCCTACACGGGCCATTGTTTTCGGAGGCCACACTCCTTGCTAATACGGGGGCCGATACATGTGTTTTGAAGCGACATGGAGAATGGAAATCTTCGACTGTGGCCGAAGGATACGTGTCTATCAACAATAAAATTCAAATATCAAATAAAATTTTAGACTGTGAAATTTCAGGATCAAGTGCCGTCACTTCTACGGCAGTTGCTTGCAAATCAAAAATGGATAGTCTTCCAACTCCCAAAACTACGATATCACGAGCAGAATCTGAGTTATCTGGTTTAGGAATAAATATTGGTTCGTGCACGGGCTGCACCATTAATGTTAACATTGTAAATAATAAATAAAATTAGGTAGTGTTAAATTATCTCACAATTTGAAAGCCTTAATTATTGTTATACGTTAATAAATAAGTTATTTCTTGGATTTTTGCTTGATTGAGGAACATAAAGGTTAAAATATAAAAATCCCATATAGTTTACATGCAGTGTGCGAAGTAAGTATTTCGCGGTGATATGGTAATGAAGGAAAATGAAAAAAGGGTCACTTCGCATATTGCTGTCAATGTGCAAACCTTGTCATTTTTTGACGTTTGTAGAAAAAACATATTGTTTGTTAGATGTGTCTAATTATTCAATTATTAATATGATTAAGGGGCATCTACTAAATTCGACCTTGCACAATTATGCTTTGTATATTTTTTTGTTTCCCTACGTCCTCACGTTTAAGTTCACATAACGAAAATTTTATTAGAAATATGAAAGCTCCGCAACATGTAGGTAGCCAAGCGGTCCAAGCGGATTTTGGTTCACATACTACTCTATAAGCTTCGTCAGTACTGAACTGGGAGACCGCCGAGACCGGCGAGCGTTGTATCAATAATGGAACGGCACGCGACTACCGAAGCAGATAGACAATGTCAGTCATAGAAGGATAGAAAAGCGAGCGATGGATTTTTATCCGTTATTTTAGTGGTAGCAACTGAATTTCAATAAGGAATTGTACGGTCATAAGTAATTTGAGGATTCTGAGATTTTTATATAGTATTCATAAAGCTTCAAATTAGACTTCTTATCAATTAGTTTTTCCATTTAATCCATATTTAATTCTTTACAAGGGCTCAAACTTTGCTTAATATGTGTAATTACCTCATGATTCGTATTTTTTTCAACAAAATTTGGTTAGCATTTCAAAGTTTTTGTTCGATGAGAACTCTAAGTTCAACATTAATCTAGACGATATATTGTTTTCTTAATTTTCAATACATCCATTACTTCAAAATTATTTGCCAAAAATACTTCGATATTTTGTCAAATCGCTGCCGATAGATTCCCCTTAACTTAGCATGCTATAAGTACGCTCTTACTAACCATTAGTTAGTATGCTGTTATCGTTTTTATTATTAATAAGGCTGTTAGTATTTAAAAGTTTTCAACTGTTTTTTCAGCTCTATATGCAAAGTATAAAAGATAACCCTCGTAGAGCTGTAATTGCATGAGAAAACTACTATTTTAACTCACACGGTTATCCTAAAATTAATGTACGTTCCCATGCAAAATTATAGGTAATTTATTTTCATTGTCTTTTTTCTTTGTGACTAAAACAGTATATAATTTCATTTGTTAGGTAATACAGTAACTTTTGCTGATAAGGGGCCGATAAATACTACGTAAGCAGGTTTACTACAATTATCCCCCCTTTCCACATGTCAGCGAAAGTAATCAAAGCTCTTACCCCCGTTCGGGGGATACGTAAACATTGCTATTCTTGAAATAAGAAAAAAGGCGAAAAAAAGCGAAAATCTCATTTTTCTACGACCGTGCGTTTTAACCCACTTTCCCGCACGCATTTTGGCTTTGAAAGTGTCACTTTCCCGCACTAGTGCGGGAAAGTAAAATTATGTAAATTTTGACCTTATTAGATAGTTTTTTACTTCGGAAGTTATAACTATTGTTACACTAGGTGAATAAATAGTCCATCAAATAAAATCTACATCTTTTCTAGCTTTTTGTTGCATTTTAATTTTTTTTGGAAAATATAAAATAATGAAGATTTTTTGATATAACTCTGTACATTCTTTAAAGTGGTGTCATAAATCAACTACCAAACCACCCCTTTCTTATATAAGAAAAATATATCAGAAAAAATTCTTTCATCTACTAATGACTTAAAACCGTTGCCGTCACCTTCATCGTCATCTTTATGTGACCTTCAACCGATGCCATCCTCATCAACGTCATCTACTCACCAGTTAACACCAAATAACTCCACTGGACCGGCAATTTTAGGTAATTTACAGAATGCAACAAATTGTGTTTCTAATATTAATATTTATATAAATATTGATAGTTTTTGGTTAAAGTTTTGTATATGTATGTTAAAATATGATAACTTTTGAAAAATTGGTTGGTATACTTTTTAGTATATACGGTCGTAGAAAAAATAATGTTCCTAACTCATGTGTAAAGTGTCTTTCCCGCCCTTGACCGCTTGCCCGAACTCCGCTTCGCGTCGTTCGGGTCAACTGCAGTCGCGTGCGGGAAAGTATAACTTTCCGCACTTGTTAGGAAAATAACTATTTTCACAGTAGCTAATTATTATTATTTTAAAACACTCACTCAATCAATATATTGAAAATCTACTCACCATCCAAGTACCCAACCCTATCGCGGGTATCTTTTGCCCTCCTATATTTTTCATGTTTGCTGCCATATTCAATAAGTAAGTAATTCAAGATGATTTTAACATAAGCACTGAAAAGGTACTGCAATATGATGGCCAAGGTAACCACTACAAATAGTGAAAGCAGTGAGTGAAACTTTACGACCCACATTTATTCATTATTTATATTGTTAGTCTAGTCAACAAAATAATGAATTTTTATAGTTACATACAAGTGTTTTCCGATATAATTTTGATAATTTAAGACATACCTAATGGTCCTACCTAGATTTTTTTAGCAGGAAATTGTCAGCCAAAAAATTAAGCTGATTAATTTTGCGTATACTTTATAATAGTTATGACTATTATAATTTTTTATTTAAAGTATTGATAATCGATCTCTGTGCCACACAGTGCTGCTTTAGGGGTGGGCGAGCAGGGTGCCTCAAGTGCCAATATAACTTCACCACTTAATTTAGCTCTATCGATGTTAAGAAAAAAATAATTCGGTGTGGTAACGTATCTCGTAGGAGTGAGTACCAGTATTCACATCCGGCATATTATTTTTCCATTATTTGCATCTCTCACTTACTAAATTAGGACGAAATTGTCGAACTAAGCGAGAGCCGAGAAAGGCTCACATATATCCTCACCCTAACTAAAGCTTTAATTTAAATTAAATACAAATAGATAGAAGAGAATAATAATTGCATCTACATTTTAATCTTTGTTAACATACCTATTGTTTAAATAAAAATAACAATAGATTAAAGAAAACAGGAATTGCATGGCTTTCAAGGTTGAATTATATTATTCCAACATAAAAACTGGATAATTTATCAAAGAGTGCAACAAATGCACTGTACTTTTATTAATGAATCGTAGGGAAATAAATTATATAGAAATTTGTAAAAGTAGGGTTAATGCGAATTCACAGCAACAAAATTGTTAAAGTGTTTAGGGGTTTAAGCAAATAGCAACCACCTCTGAACGTTTAGGGATTTTGTTAAATTGATAAAATTATTGGAACTGGTAATTTAAAACACTGTACAACTAATAATAAAGGAAACAAATATCAACTTTTTTTTTATACAGTGTGTCAATTTTAAAACTTAACTCGTCAACGAAAAAAGAGCATTTTTTGACAGCAGTGATGTTAATAATCCCATAATACCATTCATACGTAAGCAGCAATTTCTGATCAGTTCTGAAATTATTATTGTCGCATCATTTGATATATACAGTGCTATTCAAAAGTCCCCTACCCCCTCGTATCTTTTGAACGGCTACACTTACATTAATAAAATTTGGAGGGTGGAAATAAAGTGTTGTAAACTTCTCTACGAATGGTAACAGGTGACGTAATAGTAATAGATGACGTCACAGTACTACTCTGGCCAATAATTTTAAATAGGACCTTATGGCAAGTGATATCTCGTTTGAAAGGCATTGACATTGGCTACATAGCCATATTAATTTTGTTTGGGCTTAAACTAATTTTGACGGATAAATTAAATAAATACCAAAATTATTGAAATTATTTTTTTTAAATTTTAATTAATCAAATATCAACAATGGATTCTTTTAGCAAGTGTTCGAAATGTGCTCCGTATACTTCCTGACAGTAATACATCCTATTAGTAAACTCTTGTCGTACTCGTTCGAATGTGTCAGCTGAAATTGCATTGCATTCTTCAATAATTCTTTCTTTCAAAACGCCAATGCTATCTGGTGCCGTAGTATAAACCTTGGATTTCAAGTACCCCCATAGAAAAAAAAAATAATGGTGTCAGATCTGGTGACCGAAGTGGCTATTCTATAGGACCTCGCCGGCCGATCCATCTACCTCGATATTCTTTATCCAGGTAACGTCTTACTGCACCATAAAATAATGTGCAGGAGCACCATCTTGTTGAAATGTTATTTTCAGATGGCCAAATTCATCTGGATTAACTTCCAGAATTTCAAGAATTAACGGCTCAATTGCATTTTTTAACATCTCCAGATACACATCACCGCTTAAATTTGAATTTAGGAAGACAGAACCAACTATGTGGTGTCCCAAAATACCTGCCCAAACATTGACTTTTTCTGGAAATTGAGTGTGTTGTTCACGAAAGTTGTGAGGATTTGTGTCACTCCAATACCTCACATTTTCTGTATTCACATTTCCATTGAGGCAAAAAGTACTTTTGTCACTAAAACAAATTGTTTTTGTGTAATGTTTGTTTTGACTAATTTTATTTGTCATACATTCACAGAATTCGAGTCTTCTGTCGGGGTCGTCATCCGAAAGGTGGTGCACCATTTTTAACTTGCATGGATGAAATTTATTTTTAGCAAACACTCTCTGTACTGTACTTTTACTTACTTCACAGATAGACGCAACTTTAGTTGAAGAGAAAGTAGGGTTTACTACCATTTTAGCAACTATATCAATTTTTTTATCATCACTAAATGCTGGTCGACCAGATCGTTTGGCATCTTGACACTACCTGTTGCTTCAAACTTGTGAAGAAGCTCCCTCAAATAAGTTCTCGAGATAGGGCGATCTGGGTATCTCTCATTAAATAAACGTTCCGCTCCATGAAGATTCTTTCTAGATTCACCAATTATTAAGATAGCTGCTACTTTGTCGGCTTGAGTACGTACCATTTTGCCTATGTAAACTCTAAACAATAATAAAATTAAATCTATTTAGAAAAACTTTGCAAAGCAACAAAATAAATACTATTAAATTGAAAACGTCAATTTTTTTGACAACTAACCAGAGGTGGACTGAAAAATCTCCAATATTTAAATGTGAAATAATAATTTTGGTATTTATTCAATTTATCCGTCAAAATTAGTTTAAACCCAAACAAAATTAATATGGCCATGTAGCCAATGTCAATGCCTTTCAAACGAGATATCACTTGCCATAAGGTCCTTTTTAAAATTAGTTGGAAAAGTATTAATACAGTCATTACAACTACTGAAAACTCCTCCAGTAAAACTATTGGCCTATATAGAAGACAGGAACCTTTTGGAATGGTAGTAGAAGTGGTACAAAGACTTAGTTCAAGTGCCTGTGCTGTGCTAATGCCACTAACTCAAGTTATGTTATTAGTTTAATGATTGGATAGATAGGGCAAATAAAACAACCAAGTATATAATCTAAAATTATATATTGAATACAATAAAGAACAATTCAATTACTTGTATGTTTATATGAGCAAGTGAAAGAGCTATTACAATATCGTAGTACTTACTTTCCAATATCTGTTCAGTTGGGTAAAAACGACTTAACCTAACATATCTTAATACTTAATCAGCCTCAACATATAAACTCTAATACATATCACGTACGTCATATCTCATATTTCCATTCTAAAGGACCCCTAACAAATTTTATTCATTTTCAGTACTATATAAATAATGTTGGAGTGAAATTAGGTTACACAATTATTGGTAGGTACCTTTGCCTCTGACATTTATTCCATGTTAGTTAAGAAGTTTTCTAGTTTATAGAAAGTGAACGTACCTTAATAATTCTTGTACTCAAGCAGTGTTAACAAAATTAGAGAATAGACCGGTCCAGACTTTGACAGGTGGACCATATTGTTCTGGGTCCTCATGTATTATTCTATTTAGTTTTTATTTATTATTGGTAAATCGGATGATATACTTTAATTAGTAATTAGTTCCTGAAATTATCTAAAATGCCATCCTTTTGTAGTGTTGTGATGTAAGGGTAGCAAGAGATGAGGTATCCTTTTTTCGATTTCCAGCTTTTTTAATCAAGCGAGGTGACTCTCTGTGCATTTGAATCTGTTGTTCTTGGATCACACAATTCCTCTGTTGTCTAATTGTGCCCTGTGTTATTTGTGAAGTGTACCAACTGACTTACACAACATATCAAAACACACTAACTTCAACTCCAACGGATCAGGGAACCCAGCACAATATGGACAACCTGTCAATGGTCCATTAGAGAATAGTATGGTAGGTAGGCTCAATAGGTTTAAAAGGGGTGGAAACTAGCACGTAGATTGATGACGTGCTTGTACTGTTCTCTAAGTGCGTGAACTTTGGGGGTAGATTTAATAAGATTTGTTTGGAGTCCGAAATGCGGTGATGCTATGTACAATATTAATTTTATTGATATGTTAAACATAATAAGGATATAATATAAATGGAAAAAAGATAATATGAAGTAGAAAAGCAATAAAAATATTTCAACAAATTAATAAAATACAAGACCTTTGTTTTTTATAAAATATAATGAAAAATCACGTATGGCTTAGGAATATAGTTTTTTAAAAGTGAAATACTAAGTGAGTTCTTATGAAACATGATTCATGTACACATGTACACATTTTTTTGATCTATGTCGTTGATACAACCACACAAAAAGGAGTACCTTCACCGAGTGGCTCGAAAAAAGGATAGTACAGATGTGATTTGTAGATAACAAAAACCAATATTGGTGCACAGATACAAAGAATTTTATCAGAAATATTCGAGATATTTGGCATTTGTTTAAAAACTACAAATCACTATTATTATTTAGTTATAGAATCATCCTAATTTTGATTATTTTGTGCCATGTTTTTTATTTTGGAAATAAAATTGCTTTTTAAAATAAATTGCAATTTTGGCACAGAAGGACGGAAAAACAAAAAGATAACATGCACATTATTGCAAAACTACGATTACATTGATCTAAATATTATTTTAATAAAATAAGTACGTATAATGTAAGATAGGGAAATGCCTTTTTCGATCAATGGTCCACTTGATATGTTTAGTTTGATAAATTATCAAATTAAATCAGTCTTCTGGCGTTTACCCAACAAACATGCGTTAAATTCTTTTTGATCCCATAATTAAGTAACGCTTTTTTCGTATAGGGTGTTGCATATCTTTGGAAGCAACAAAAAGCGCCCAACCGCGGGTTTTTGTTCGAATAAAAATGATTGCCTAGACACTTTAATGGAAAGACTGTTGAATAATACAAAAAATTTAACATTCTTTATTGAGTAACAAACAGCGAAAAATCTCAATTATTATCTCAAACCAATTAAAGAAGGCATGTCCCGAAATTCTTTTAATCTCGCGTAAAACTATATAGGTACTTTGTACATCTTGGAAATAAAAATAAATATAATCGATATCACTGAATATAATAACTTTATCAATAACCTACGTCTCTATCATTATTATAATGACATTTTAAATAATAAAAAAAAGGTGGTACATGTAGTTTTATATTAATAAATAACACCACAGTGTGTGCATAATTTATAGAAACAAAATAGTAACCAGTGGGGAACACCTCTAAGAGATGAAATCCTTTCATATATATTTCAATCAATGAATAATGATGTTGGCTCAGTGTGCAGACAATATCATATGTCAAAATCGTTTTAAATAAATTTCCTAGCGTTTTGAAATCAACATATTGATTCAAAATTGAAAAATGACCCAAACAAGTGACGTACTAACCCCTAACATTATCTGTCTCGCACAGATCCACAGGTATACGGATTTACTATTACAGAACTTATATGATTGGCTGCTTGAGGTCGATAGGCGAATAGGGGCTAGTACGTCATAGTGGATTACACCTATAAGAGCAGCATTTACAAATGGCGCGTGAATTTGTATGTTTGAAATGAAAACTATGTAATTTATTGTACTGTACATATTTGTTTAATTATTTTTTAAACATGATATGTGTTTGCTATTTTTGTTTATATAATTCAGACACGCATTGCATAATAAATTGTGATATAAATACAAGGTTGAATGCCAAAAAGGCAAACGATTTATATTTTCGTTATTAACATTTAACCCGTCAAATCACTTGCAATCTTCGTAACGTAAAAAAATCCAAAACACACTAGTATATTAAAGTATAAGTGGATATTAAGGTCTTATTGCTCGAAATAGAGCAAGTGTTTTAAAGACCAGTTATCCACGAATACTTTACGCTATTTTTTTTATTGGTGCACTTTGAAATTATAAATACTGGTCTATAACTACTACAACAACAACAAGAAATGGAAATCATAGATGGAAATAAGAACTAAATGTCCAATGGTTGAATTCGTGATGTATATGATGTTGCGTTGTCATGGAAATGAGAAAAGCATAAACTAATTTGTATTTTGATGGAAGTTCAACCTTATTGAGTTCTGTGAATGTCAATAGTATTAATTCAAATTCAAATACCATTTCCTAAGATTTGAAAAATCGAAATATTGTTGTTCGAATAAAAGTTTTGAGGTTACAAACTACTCCTGTCAGATCAATAATAAAAAAATTGTCATTTAGACATGATTTAGACTTTTTCGAGTTTTTCGAGTTGTTGATGTTGCCACGGTAACTTTAAAACACGCGCGTGTTTCGATTTAAACACGCTGAGGCGTGCTTTAAATAGGTAAAATGGTTCACCAATAAAAAAATTATATGTTTTTGTTACCATTTCTACGAATTGCAATATCTATATATATAACGAAGCTAAGTAGCTCTATAATTAAATATAAAAAAATGCGTCTAACACGTATAACTAGCCTACGTCTTTTGTCGCAAGTATTTTGAGTTTCTTTTTAATTCATTGCAATAGTTGAGTTTGTTGTTAAAAACAATGCAGAATAAAATATACGCGTGTAAGTTACTTTTAAATCAGAAAACCATCTAAGGAATTTATTGTTTCCATTTGAAATTGTGTCAACGATATATTCCAATTGAATTATACCCTGTTTAGTACTAGTAAATTTTACTAGGTGATTTAGCATATAGGATTTTCACGATAAAGAGACAATGATGTCAATTTTAGTTACTTTCCTGCTTATCAGAATAAATATTAATTTACCAACCGTGAATACAATTTACCCTCAACAGCCAGGGCAATTTACAGCTAACGGGTTGGCAAAACTTCAAGACGTTGTCAGATCAACTGGTAAAATTCCCCAGTTTGTTTTGACGTTTATTGACATTCGATCATCGTCTAATATTTACAAGTTTTTTTGGTACTTTTAAATTCATTGTTTCTTTAAGATTTAAAAAAGAGTTATTTCCATAACTAATTATTTAGGCAAATCTGCAGTGTGTAGTTAATAAAATGCCGAATCAGCTGAACAGTAAATGTCAAGAGATGGTAACATCTTTGTCAAGCTATTTAGGAGAAAAAAAACTACAGCTTGGCAACATCACAATATTTTGTTTTGCAACGTCATCGTCTTTTTATCGTGAATAAACTATGCTTATTATTGGCACGCGCCGCTAGATCGCACCACTATACGATCCATAAGACTGTTTCGTAGACAGTTTCTCAGAGAGAGGAAGGGAGGATAAACCTCTCCTAAAATATCCGGAAAATTCCACACCAAAATGTTTTTTTTTGACAGATCACCATAGTAATGATGAGTTTTGGTGGAAATTTTTTCCTCGTGGATACCCAACAGCGAATTATACTGGAAATTTTTTGACAGTCTGGTTTTTATTTGTATACATGATAATTTTAATACATTTCAATTACAAAGTACGATGTTTTTGATTATCTTTGGACACCTCATTTCTTATTAATGGTGAAGATGCTGAGCTTGGGATTGAATGAATTAAATGGTATAAAATAGGAGGCAATTTTTATCATCTGCATTCCAATACATCAAAGCCTGCTTTATTCCTTCTTCTACGGCTTCTTCAACAGCTTCCTTATTGGATCAAACTACTTTCAATTCGTTCTATTTTAATTGGAAAATTTTCTCGCTGCTTCTTTGGCAATCTCGAAATTAAAACTGCTTGAAATTAATCTTCCATTTCTTGAAAAGCTTCAAGACTAGACTTGTTACCTAACTCATAGAACATGGTGAAATGTTCTATCTAACAACTTGTAGATGGAAAATTGTTGAAATTCCAAAAAACAACATGAAACAGTTTGTTAATTATTCAAAGAATTTGGAAACTGAATCATTTTGTATAATTTAAATGATTATTCAATGAACAATGGTTTTCTTACTCGTTTAGCTTTTTTTCAACGAGCTCAATATTTAGAGTGATATGAGATATATACGAAAAAAGCGTATATTTGAACCTACACGTACAACTTATAAAGTCTGCTGGTTCAGAAAAAAGATATTATTTATCATTTTAGCATATTTGCTAAAGATCCGTGGGTCATCCTTTTTCTTCTGTTGGTAATACTATCGATACAGATTTTCTTGGACCATTTCTATGTACTGGTACTTGTTCGAAATGCGTTCCCACCAGGTTCTGTTCGTCTGGGACTTGGACCAGATTTGGAGTACTGCTAAAAAGATAAGAATACAATGAATAATATTTTTTTGATATACAGATATACAGATACAAATACAGATACAAATACAGATACAAACACGGATACAAATACAGATACAAATACAGATACAAACACGGATACAAATACAGATACAGCTGGTGAAACTATGGTTTGTTTCAGAAAGTACATAGAGCATTGGAATGCAATAATCTTGTAACAACCAGATACTTATCGCATATAATGGTATAAACGTTACAGTTTGTAAATTACCTGTCAAAATTGGCACTCGGGGGTGGTGTGGGCGTTCTTGATAAAGGAAAGCTTGCTACTTCCCTGCCTCCTGTTAGCGATCTACTTGATCCAAAAAGTTGATCGGGTGACATTTGAGCTATTGGCGCCACTAGAACCCTGTAAAAACGGAAGTTTTGTTGATTTTACAAATTCAAATTCTCATAAATTTACTAATGTCGGGAAATTTCCGGTTTATGTAAAAATAATGTTACGTTCATTGGGTACTTCGTAATTAGATGAAAGTTGAATCTAAAATAAAAATAGACTTTCGGGAACATTGCTTCACCTCATTCAAGGTAAAGCAAAAATAGCTTTTCTTGGATATTTTACTTTGTCAGTTCACAGCTTTTATAGAATTCGAGAAATCGTTTCCGATGTTATGAATTTTTATTTGTAACTCTGATAAAACATGAAAACACTAGACTAAACGATGATCCAGTTGAAGGTTAACCCCATTTTATTTAATGGTACATTTTTTATTAGCAGTGGGAAAAGAAATGTAATGTACAAAATCATCAAATAAATAGATGTCTATAATTCAAATTACTCCTAATAGAAGTTATTTATTTAAAGGGTAATTAATAGTCCTAAAGCAATTTAAAAAAAATACAGTACATCTTTTTTTAAAC
This sequence comes from Galerucella calmariensis, assembly GCA_910591675.1. Classification (NCBI taxonomy): domain Eukaryota; kingdom Metazoa; phylum Arthropoda; class Insecta; order Coleoptera; family Chrysomelidae; genus Galerucella; species Galerucella calmariensis. The sequence goes on along the minus strand of CAJUYG010000290.1, from coordinate 109,745 downwards.
AATAGATATTATCAAATATGATATCTTGAGAGCCATCAGCTATTATCATAATACACAAAAATATAGATTCATATTTATTAAATGTCAAATCAAATACCCTGCATTTACAAAAGCCAGATTTGAGATAAAAACAGTACTTAAAAGTATTGGTTTTCATGACAGTCATACATATTGTAATGTCAATCGATTTAAGAAAAAAATTCTATTATTAATACATAAAAATAGAAATCACATACTAAATTGCTTAAAAACCATCTGATCTTTATTTGATTCCCAAATTTTTTTGGCACTCACTGAGCCAGCTGATCTGATCTTAATTTATTATTATTGTTTTTAAATGCAGTACCTATGTTGAATATTTTATTTGCAATTAGCAAAAGAGTGTGATTGGATTCGTTCAAATTTAGCAAAAATTCTCTCAAGGTTCAATTTATATTCACTCAATTAATAGGTGGAAACGTTGTTGTAACTAGCGAAAAAAAAAATTTAGTTAAAAATCAACATTAACATCATCATTATTATCGCAGGTAATTTGATATTATGAAACACGTCCATGTTATTTGTTTAAAATAATCGTAACCAGAAATTAAACCAACTACGAGATATTATACTGGACTGTCTCACGACTAGCCTAAACCAAAGATTACAAAAAAATAGCTACACTATAGATATATTTAAATAGCTTACACACGATTTTCATGAAAATTGCTGTATACGGAAATATTATTACAGATATGCTACTTCGGGCATACCAAAAGTGTATTTTAAATAGAATACGCTGTATATTATTAATTATCCGGCTTATTACCTAAGATGTACTGTTTTGGAGATATTATTTTTTGTATACATTTTTTACCCAGTTATTGAAAATAATAATAAAAACAGTATTTTACGAGGTGATTAAGTCCATGTAAATGTTATTAGGAGCTGGACAAGGCGAAGAAAATAAATATCTATTAATATGAAAATTTACAAATAAAAATTTACTTGTAATTTTCAAGTTTAGGGCCTTACAGCTCAGCAAGCAAAGTCCGTATGGCTAACGGCATCATACAGTGTATGTGAATCCCTATATTTTTTTACTTATAGATTTAGGAAGTTCGAAAACTTCTAAATTCAATTATGGTCAACAAATACCTACGAAAGGATTAGAATCCTGTTTACTAAATGTGTACAGACAAATTTAATATGCTGCATGCGGATTAGTAAAAGAGGCTTTTGTTGTAAGTTTATTATTTTTACTGTTATGATATATTTTAAAGGAAACAAAGTCATCTAACAAAAGAGAACAATACGGATGATGTAAAAATTACAGCTTCCTGTAACAATTGTCAAATTTAAGTAAAGCATGTAATCAATTGGGACTGTAATTAATTGCCTGCCGGGGCACATAGCCCAAGAAGTAGATGTTTGTTCTTACTGAACGGTCTACTTTTTGAAAAGTTATTTTTAAATTTATAAGGAATTATAATAGTGTGATACTATTATCTTGACTTTAACGTAAAGAACTAAAGTTCCAAAAGCATACATTTTCGATATAACATCAATATACTTTCATTTACTGAAAATTTTCGTCTATTTTAACCTCGTGTATTGTATTTGAGTTTAGTTTTTTTCCGATTTAACAGAATTCCTTTTTAATTGCATTGTGTATTAAAATTAATAAGTATGTTTCTGATAATTTGATTGATGGTATTATATTTTTTCAATATTTTTTATTATTTAGCCAGACATAATTAATTAAACGTTAAAAACATTGATTATAACTTTATATAATTAGAAAATAATCTACCTTGTTTTTGAAAACTATTAATATTAATTTTAATCATAAAAAATATGTAATACAAAAACTATATTTACCTTAAATAAGCGTTTTTTTAGATTAACATTATTTGATAATAAATATTATATAATATTCGCACGTACCTACTTCCAAATAAGATAATTCCATTGTACTAAAGAAAAAAATATGTGCGATTGTATACAGGAATAGAAACATTACAAACTTCCTTTTCGAAGACTGACTTGCATTTCATTTCCGTCATATGAAAATGTGCATACATCGCAATGGAGAATTATTCGTCAATATAAATCCGAGTTGAATATTAAAACGAAGTTTAAACAGGTCCGGATTGAATCAGCTCTTCAATTGGGAAAATTAGAATTCGATAGATGGCGCTCTGAAATGTCAACGTCATCTTGGCAGCGAGTAAAACAAATCAGCTGCCGTATATAAGCCCTTTGATATTTAAGTGGTTTTATTTTGCTGTTTTAGTTATTTTCAGTGTGTGTTTTCGTACATCGTACATTTCCTTCTATTCCAGTTTCTCTTGATATCCACAAGGTGACTACCTAAATTGTTCTCGCCTAGTTCATTGAGTTTGCCTAGGCATTCCCGCACCATTTTGGAACTGATTAAACAAGAGCTCAGTGCTTTAATGACTGCTTGACCTTGAACTGCGCACACTCTCTTATAATAAGACATAGGAAGTGTATTTCAAATAATTTAACGAGGCTCCGCGTTGCAAGAGCGATGCTTGAGTCGCTGCTGGATTTTTAAACGAAGTTCTGATTGAAAATTGTCGAAAACTAAGGGTATATGTGTTGAAAGATTAATGTAACTTACCCTACAGATCCTGAATTGACGAGGAATGGTAAAGGAGTGGGACATTGACTGTGCGGCGAGCTGGCTATTGAACTCCGCGTGCTCGACACCTGACTGTGAGGACATTGTGGAGGTCCTACAGCTATTGCTCCTGGACCTCTTCTTCTAGGCCAACATAAAGTACAAGTTCCTCCCTTTTCTACACTACCTGCAATAATAAAAAATAACGTTTTCAACTGACGATGTTTTGTGGAACAATTATTGAGTTTTATGTTTAATCGTTGAGTGAAAAAATATTTTTTCACTCAACGGTTTAATTGAACAAATAAATAAAAATGGTTTAACCTCGATTTCGCACTTCGCTTGTCTCGATTAAAAATATTACCTTATTTAATAGTAGGATTATGAAGTGGTTTAGAACAAGTTTTAATCATGTAAGAACAAGTGTTTAGTAGGGTTCATGGTCCAAGGAAATAGTTAATTATGTAAAGAATCACAATATTTTAAAAGCCCTCATTGTATAATAAGTTTCATACTAAAAGGCATTGGCTTATAAAATATCCAATCACAAGGCTGATTGACTACATAAGAAGAATCTGGTTAGATAAGGACCAAAATAAATCTGGAAAGGATGCAGTGGAATATATCAATATTAGTCTAAAAGTATACCACCTTGTGTGTTCCAATTAATACCTCGCGTCATTTCTGACGTAAGTGAAGGAGTGTTAACAAAAATTTTATTGTATTTATCGAAATGAATTTCCACTGTTATTACTTACACAATAGCATGTGCAGTAATATAACTAGAATAAATTACGCAGAGTACAGTGTTGCGGTCTATAAATCACATATGAGTGAAGCCTCACCTCGAAAATTTATACTAATACGGTTCAAAATAAAAACAATTTCAATTAAAATGGGTTTTGATGTTGATGTTTAAATTTTTTTAACAAACATTAGATATTTTTGTATATTCATTAAGCAATTGTTTATTATCCGTCGACCTTTACAAAAAATGACATTTCACGTACTAATTTCCGGATGCAATAACGTAGTTTCGACACTTTACTTTCCGGTCTCTATGATACGGCTCGGTGCGAGAATGAATGTGACAATAACTGTAAGGTTGTCGATAGTATGTAGTGTCACAAGGACAGAAAATGAGCTTTAGCAGCCGAAGAATGCACGACAGAGCGTAGCAAAGCGAAGGCAGCTGATAGTTAATTAGAAACTGCACTGCAATCTTCTTAAGGCGCGTATTCATCTGAGCACGAACGGAAACGAAGCAAAGTGAGGCCGAACGGATGCCTCGCTGGTAAATTTTTTGGTCGCCAATGAAGTCTGCCTCGGCCACGAACGAGGCATCGATCTATCCGTACGGACACTGAACAGGGATTCGTCAAGATGGAGGACATCGACTGTACTTGACTAAACAATCGGCTGGTGAAGCGAGGCAGCTGAAACTCACAAATGCCGTCCATATATTGATCAAATTTTTCTTTGAGGTACCGACTCCCATCGGATGGCGTTCGAACTGCCTCGGACCGTGCTAAACGGCTTGTTCAACAAAAAAATAACTCATGATCACCCAACTTTAATTTTCGACATACAAATTGCATAATAAATGCAGTTATAATTGCAGCAACACTAGGAGAATGCAATGACATTAAAAAATAATAAATGAGGAAGTTTCAATTGAACCAATTCAAGTAATTCACAATGTATAAATGGTACTCAGAACAAAATTGTTTAATTTCGTTAAATTGAAGAAATTAACAGAATATATAAGCGTATATTTATCGATTTTTTTTACATGATTAGACTTTTTCTAATGGAATAGTTTGTTGATTTCAGTTGACGCAAAGTATTACTTGAAAACGTCCAATAATGAAAATCAAATTAAATATTTATGATTAATCATATCAAAAGAAGTGAGCTTGACAATCAATCGATTGAATGTAATATCAAAAATAAATATTATTAATAGCTCACCTATCGTCCTGGAACTGGAAAGTGGACTCAAAGGATAAAAATCCCCGTGCAACGGACAATGGAAACCGATAGTTTGTTCCCTTCTTCTCGCTCTCCTTGTTAGAACGCATAAAATGCATCCGGCTACGAGCATGAAAAATCCGACAACAATGCATGCTGGACCGAGAATTCGGGAATTCCCTGTGAAAGTAATTCGAGCTTCATATCGATCCGGATCTTCATCTTCACCTGGTCCTCTGTACGATGCAGCTAGAATAGAGAAACATACTAAAATTATATTTTATCATACTTATGGAGCCATTGCGTGAAGTAGTACAACTAGCCTATTGACGACAAGAGAAAACCTCTCCAAAATTCAAAGATCAGCTTTTATATGCAGTATAGGAGCAATAAGGACATGCCCAACGGCAGCCATGGAAGTGATTCTCAACCTCATACCACTAGATATGGTGATGGAAAGTGTGGCAGAAAGAACAAGTTAAAGACTACATTACTTTTCAAGTGAATTAGTTACGGAATTAAGCAATAAGAAGGAATGGGATCCAAGTACTAGGCGAGAACAATATAGTCATTTCACTATGGGTTCTGGGCACACTGGAAGGGAAAGAGATGAAATTGTAGATGAACTAGCAAAGGAGTCGATCAGACAAAACGTCTTATCGAACGATAACATGACCAAGCAAGTTGTTTGACAAAAAGTAACTCGATGGCTAGTCAGTTTGTGCAAAAAAGTTGATAGTGATACGTACCTGTTAAAACACAACCGACAAGGAGAAAAAGAAAACCGAAAATTGGCAAAATAATTTGACAATTGGCAGCCACTACGACGCCCGCCACCATGAGACCTCCTTCGATTTTTTCGACGCGAAGACGAGATATGGGGGCCGGGCACCGTAGCTTACTCCTACCGATTGTTGAACCAGTACTGCCTGAGATCTCGTTAGGCCTGAAACAAAAAAATAATAATCAGTACAAAATAAATTAGTGAGAAATGTGTCTAATAAGTTTGTTCCAACAAGCATGAGAATTAGATTTAGTTCTGAACTAATCCGTAAGCAAATGAAATGTCAGAACCAGTTCAAGAACGGTTTCATGTCCTGAGTAGATGTGGACTATTGAGTGTTTCATGGAGGGGAAGTTTCATAAGAGATGGGACGGAATCAAAGGATGCAGTCTTGCCAGGATCACCCTGGGAAGCTGGTGCCTAAGAAATAATTGGCGATAACCAGGAAAAACCTTCGTTTAACAGTAGGATTTCTGACTGGCCACTGTCAACTAAGGAAACACCTCCATACTATGGGGCTAGTGGACACACCTCTATACAGGATGTGTGAACAGGAAGATGAAACTGTCAGGCATGTCTTGTGCGAGTGTCCGGAGTTATCGTCAATACGAGAGTGTGTGTTCGGTGAGTCTTGTCCTCGGTCTTGGCCTACACCTGCCGTTATAAAGGAGATGTCTCCTAGTGACTTGTCCACCTTCCTTGGAAGGACAGGATGGACGAGGACAACTCGTTGGGAGGATGTAAAATGGGTCACATGTGGCCTAAGTGCTGTGAGCCTACACTCACCCTCCCAACCCTAAAGATACAGAGAATGAGAGGAGGGGAAGTATTTTGTTCTCTCTTGGACATACAGAATTTTATGTATAAGTGCTCATTGTTGCTCCTAATATGTGATTTTACATGAGTACGGGAAATAAATATTGGCCGAACTTGTATATTTATGATCAATACTGAAAATAACAAAACGTACTCTTGATACAAGGAATTAGTTACAAAATTTTTGTGTCAAACTTATATTGGAGCTACGCCAAAGTTTGTCTATACATTAGAAAAATATTTTAAAAATTCTTCAATGACCAACAGAATTTCCAGAGTGAGTCAAACTCTTCTAGAAAAAATAATGTTAGTATTATTATAAAAATAGTAGACAGTTTCATTATTAGCAAAACTGAAAAAACTTCGCATGTAGGTGATAAAAAAAATGTACTGAGTGACCAAAGTACTTTATCTCGGAAACTATTCAACATAAAGAACAGCGATCAAAAGGATATGATGGAAATGATTCTCACATTTCCAATTTGATCGCCAGAGAATGTAATCGCGTCTAAAACTTCAAAAGTTTATTAATTTCTCATGTATCGATAAAAAAAGGTGTTAAAGCCATTTAAAATGTTGATAAATAGCATGATTGGAACTTAAAATGAGCACCGTAAATAAACAAAAACAATTATTGGCCTTTAATGCCTTAATAGTTGCTTATAGGTGCAATTCTGTAAGCAAATGTTAAATTTTAACGCACAGTTAAAAATAAGACAATCTTCTAACCCGTTTTTGATAGTCTGTATGCATATTAAGTTTGAAAGCATTAACGGAAAACTCTTTATTGGATACCATACATGTTAAAATTCGAATCATAATCTTGACTATGTATAGATTAAAACATTTATAATAGCGTAAACTTTGTCAAATTTAACGGCGTACCGTTAATTTTTGACCACTTCTTATGGAATTGACCCTATATCAACTGTGAAATATGTCCGTTAAATATTCATGACCTTTGACATCAAAGTAAAGGATAACGATCCTAGAAAAGCAAATCGCATGAACCAAATGACGACGTTTATTGAGCCAGGAGTAACGGCTAATATATGACGTCTCTCGAAACGCAGTGACGTAATTTCTGACGTAGATTTGGGCATTGTTCCATTTTAGTCTGAATCGTTTCCATAGGTCGAGACGTATTTTCAGAGTAAGGTGGTTTTATGTAGGTTGAAATTGTATCGATTTTTTATTTATATACAAATAGGATGCTCCAAAATAATTAAAGTTTCATTGGGTTATTCATTCGGAGTGGACCACTAACCACTATACTAATTCGGCGATACATATTATTTTTGTGTTAGGTACTTAGAAACGACAAACTAATTTTTTTTTTGGAAAACAACAACTCATTTTGCTCAGCGAGTAACGTCAGATCTGAATGTGTACTTCCAAGACAGATGGATTGGGAGAAATGGTACAATACATTGGCCGGCTCGTTCACCAGATATAATCCCGTTAGATTTTTATCTTTGGGGATATTTAAAAGCATTAGTTTATGTTACAGCTCCTAATGATGTAGATGATTTAAAAACAGAATCAGAGCAGCTTGCCAATCTGTTACACCAGAACGCATTGAAGCAGCATGCACAAGAAATTTACTCAGTAAATTTGAATGTTGCATTAATGAAGGTGGACATCAACTGTAGTAAAAGTGTTATTGTATTCCAATTCTTTTTGTTTATTAGCTTTCTTTGTTTTTCAAATAAAAAAATTATTTTGTCGTTTCTAAGTAACTAACACAAAAAAATAGGTATCGCCGAATTAGTATAAGAGAGGCCTTTAGAGCAGTAGAACAATATACAGGTTGTCTCATTAAAATTTCTGAAAATTATACCACGTGACCCGAAACGTGACATTGTAGCAAAGTAGCTGATTGCTTAAAATGTGTAATACTGTGTACGGTTTATAACTGCCAAATTTCAATATTGTAGTTCAAATAGTTCTCGAGCTATATACTGGCCAAAACCTCGTGGGACACCCTGTATAAATCTTTCAATCTATAACTTTTAGAAAAAAATTTCCTTGTAAAAGTAGCCAGGAGAAATATCTGGACATAACCAAGGGATCGTACTCGATGAAGGTACTCCCGAAATTGTGAAAAAAAAAATATTTCTCATCTTGGAGTGTACGAGATAAAACACATACCATGTCGTCAAACTCAATTAGGTGCACAAAGAAAGTTGAAATTTACTTCCATTTAAAGCAATTAAACTACCGTTTCTATTAAATTTTTTCTTTTTTAAGTACTGTATACAGGGTTGGAATAAAGTATGGAACCAAGTAGGTATTTTGAAAACGAAGAAGGCGATATTTATTGAATGCAGTAAGGCAAAATACATCACAATGTCCGCTAGTTCCAGAGTTGACGCTTTGTTTGTGTCCCAGAACATAGCAAAGCAAAGTCAATGTTCGCGTTGGCATTGGCCAAAATTTACCTAGGAAGCGACACCGTGGATTCCGGAAATCTACATAAACAATTCCACAAGTCTAATAAAAATTTAAGATTTCTTTAAAATTTGGTTCCCCTCACTTTCGGGTAACCCTGTATAGAAAATATTATGGGTACGTTTTCGCTTGATTTTTTCCATATTTGTTCATTATCTCAGAGTGTAGATCTAAAATTCCCATTATTATAAACTTTACGATTTTTTGACTATACGCGTGTACTATTGGCTATCGCGTATACCCACTTTGGAATTTTCAAAATCCAAAAAAAAAATAATTTTTCTACCCTTTTTTCTATAGGCTACTATTTAATTAAATTAGAAATATTACTGTTACAGTACTTGACATATTTTTTTATTTATAATAAAAATCAGAGCCACCACAGAGTGCAGTGTCTTGAAACTGCAATGTAATTTTAACAACATATTAAAACAGTTTTTCTTTGTTTGTTCAAGGTTTACTTTCTCCTTTATTTCATTGTTTAGAACAAATAAATTCCTTAACGCTTTATTCGTAAAATGCTATCATTCCATTGGTGATATATCACACGATTTCTTGAGAACTAACATCATCATTTATAAGACGGTGCCTTGTTCTTATAACTCTGACCTAAACGATTTTATTATGATTCATGATTTTGAAAAAAGTGCAATGCATATTTATATTTGTCATCATCAGCTGTACCGTCGATTCGCATAATTACTGAACAATAAACGGTTTATATTTAAAAAAAAAAATCTGATTCCAGTGACCTCGACTTAAACAATCATTATTATTGGAGTAGGAGCTATTTATTGATTTCCGTAGATAAAGAACAAGTTGAGAGTATTTTAGTTTAATTAAAATTTACAATATCTTTAATTACTGCTTGAATTAATTTAACATTTTATTCACCACAAATAACTGGGCTGTTTCTTACTATAATGTATTAGCACGAAACTAATCTGAAAATAGCCCTGAAAGAAGCCCTGCTGGTATATTCTTATTCATTTAATCCTAGAATTAATTATCATACTTTTTATTTCGCCCCAAATATTCCACCAAAATTAGAGCTTGTATAATTTTTTTTCTATCTTATTTAGATCGCTGTAAAATTTACCGGTTGTCCTCACACTCTTAAATAGCCAAGATTTTTGACGTACAGATGTTTCCCTACTTTCTCCATCGACCTATACCTACCTTCCAATCAAAATTTAAGAAAAAATGCTGTTCATATGAATTTTGGACTTCTCATAGAAAACTCCCCCAGTTCACAAATGAAAAAGTTGTCTCTCTTGGGACACACTAAGGCTTTTTCACAAGCTGTCACAGTTCATAGATGGATAAACGAGTTGAAACTGGTCAATTATTCTTCCCATGATCCAAATCCCATCCACAGATTGCACTTATTTTCTGATACCTGGGGATATCGCATTTTGAAAAAATAAATGGCAGCATTGCATGTCACCGAAAAGGAATTGGATTGAACAATATAGAGGTGGAATTATTTGGACGCTGCATTCAAAAGAAATTTAAATTTGAGTGGGTCGGACGACCTCGTTAGTCATCTGCCAACTAATTTAAGTCGATGTCTACGCTAGTCCCGTTTATAACATCGTTCATTCAGAATTATAAAAAAGGGCCGTTGATCTGAATGTTTTAGGAAGTCTCTGAATAATGAAGAGCTTCGATAGCAAGGTCAAAGTTCGTTGTCTTCACGAGAAATCAGGATGAATAAATTATAATAACTGATAATAAAAATAGAAAAAAGTTGTAGTTCAGTTCTAGTTTTGCTGCAGCATTGTATATTGGCTTTTTAGTTGCGTTTTTGAGCTAAAGCTATCACCAACAAATTTATAGACTTATTAGTAACCAGCTTATATAAATTCTGTGTGAGCGTCATAGTGCCAGAAACGAAATTTGGCAAATTTCTACGCACCTGTCCAGACGTATTTAATTATGTATCAACAATTTATATTAGATTATTATTAACACTCTTTATTAGCAGAAATTGCTCTTGTACATGTATAAGTATAAGTCAAAAAAGTATAATATAATGGTATATAATATAAACAGTTAAAGATAAAACGTAATTAAAAGAAATAATGAAAAAAAAAGACTCAAAATACAAATTTTTTAAAAACATTTTCGAATATAATTATTATAATTTAAAAAATCTTGGGACATTTGCACGTACGTATTCTTTTATTGGAACTTTAGTTCTTTACGCCAGGTTATGTTTGAGCGACCAGGGGTCGCGACGCAAAAGATCTTACCATTACGCGTTACGTTACACTACGTTATGTTACATTGCTTCGTTATGTGCCTTGCTTTTGCGTGCTTGTGCCTCCTTAGTCTCTCTCTCGTTTACGAAGCAGCGATTCATAATAATAAATATGCTCCTACCCGGATTCGAACCCGGGCCGCCCGCGTGCAATACGAGCATTCTAACCACTGAACCACCGATGCTATATTGAAATTCTATGCAAAGCTGGTATTCGCAGTGCTAGTGATCTACTTGAATTTGTTCGGATAAATTTTTACTATTATTTCCATAATTTTTTTTGCGCGATTAAGGGGTCTAGCTACTTTTCGAAATACAGGGTGTTGAAATTTTGAAAACTTGAATGTTTTAATTCGATAACTTTAAAATGAATGGATAAATTGATTTGACATTTGGCAGGTAGTTTTTAAATGTAAAAGGGCATATTTTGAAAGAAATTGTAGTTTGTGCAACTAGTGTGGATATGATGGCCATATCGCACGAGGACGAAGATGAAGCACGACGCTGTAGGCGGAGTGCTCAATCGTTCAAGTGCGATATGGACAATCCACACGAGTCGAGCAGCATATTTTTTCTACGACCCACTTAGGAAAAAATCTAGAAAATTAAAATTTCTATAAACTGTAATATAACTTCAAATTAAAAATTTAACAATTCAATTTTATGTTTCCACTAATTTTGTGGTAAACGAATGTCCAATTTGTATAATGATACGGTTTCCTTTTTTAAATATACGATGCTGTTATAAGTAGATGTTGCCAGTCGGACTCCCTCATGGAGGGTACCGTACCATTATCTATAATAATGAATATTCTGCTAAATATTTCAAACGTCTACCTGTTGTCGTTATTAATATCAAGCAGAATGATTATTTAAAAATAAAATTAACAATAAAAAAAAATTCCTCGCGGGGAATCGAACCTGGGTTTACCGCGTGAGAGTCTGGTGTGCTTACTACTCAACCACCAAAGAATATGTAAATTGTTTATCTATAACGTCAGATGTATTACATAACTTTTGCTTAAAAGGAACTAAAGTTCCTACCGTGTGTCCCGCGACACGTTCTACCTTTTTTGTCTTGTGAATGATCCCAACGTATGACACTGCTCAAGTGTATTTGGTGAATATCTTTATAGCCGAGTACACATGACTAGAAAGTCAAGAAAACATTGTTGTATTCTGTGTAAAAATTTTCTTTTTTTAAAATTGCAAATTTTAAAAAACTAAAAATTCACACAGAATACAACAATGTTTTCTTGACTTAAGTGTATTTGGTAAGCTATTAAATAATAATAGCCCAGAACTAAACAGCGAGTCAATACCCACGTAGTCAGCACCAACATACAGATTAAGTGCACTATTTCTTGTGTTATATGCATGCATGTCCGAAATATATGTCATCTGGCCACCGAGATAACTCGGTAGTTTCTTATTCTCAAGTTTAAAAATGAATATCAACAAATTCAACGTTAGTTGTTTAACATACATAATTGATAATGTATTCTGCAGCTTTTGCAATCTGTTGAGATTGTTTTTACTAGCAAAATATATCACTGTACTGCAACAGTCAAAAAGGGGAAACACGATTGACCTGTATATAGTCAGTCTTGCAAAATTGGAAGATACAGTACAAAAACATTGTAAAAAAGTGTTTATTATTGATCTTCTCTTTAAATAATGTGGGATTCCTCGTATCAAGGGAACAGTTTACATCAAACTTAGAGATAACTGTGTCATTCATCCACAGTCAACTCTAAATCTAATATTTCCTCGGAGAATTTTTTCCTGGTCCGCTTTTGCTTTTAATTTTAATCATCTGGGCCTGTAGGTCTGGCCACTTCCCTTCCAATTCTGTTTCCTGGGTTAAAGGCTTCAGCACGGGTCGCTTGACACTTTGACTTGTGAGAATTTTTGGTCTAGATCTGCCGCAGGGTCACCTTGTGAAGAATACGACTATGAATGATGCAAGGATGGTCTTTTCTTTCCCTTTTCTTGCCTTCTCAGCTATTCCTCTGAAGTTGGTGATCGTGTAGCCAACTTTTTGACCACTAATACTTGTATTAATCGAGGCAAGTAGTTATTTTTTCAACAACTGGTTGACGGAGAAATTACAGACTTTGGCTTGGAAGCAAATTGGAAAAGACACTTTCTAGGAGCCTCAATCTGAGGTAAAAATGTGTATTGCATATTTCCACTTAAATCGAGAAAAATATTTTTCTGTCATTTAGATACCACTGCCAACTCTCAAGTTCAGACATATTTTGATGCTATCTATTTTCAAACACTAATTACCTATGAGTTCTCTTCTACGTAACATGAACAATTGATTGACATACTATGTCAGAATTGTTCCTATTATCATTGAAACATCGGTTTTGTTTTAGAATTGAATCAGTTATCATCGAACAAATAAATATATTAGTAATAAATGGTTGATGTTTGGTTGTCTTTGGGTAAAAATACTATGGAGAAATTAAAAGAAACCTAGTCGCTTTCACTTTCTATAGAACGATACAAAATATCTTGTTTGTGCTTCAAATTATTGTTTATTACGATACAACTATAGTTATAGTTCTAAATTGAGGTTTCATAGAAAGTGATGTATCTTTTAAGATCAACAATCGTGTTGTAAATGATTATACTTGTTAAAAGTAGTGACAGTTGCATGAACTGCATTCTATAGATTGTTTTTTGACGTTTGTAAAAGCCACTAGATACTTACAATTTCGATAATGTGCATTTTACTTTATTTTTTTATATTCATGTTGCTTGGCTGTGATGCCAAAAAACTTTTTATCAATTCACCATGACCTTCGTACTACTTTGAATCCTAAATTGCCTTTATTAAATTCAAAATCCATTTATCATAAGAATGATTATAAATCTTTATAAAAAAATCTGTTAGGTACAAAAAGAAATATGAAAAGGTATAAATAACTTACATACAAGCTTCATATTCAAATTTCTATACCATAAATTATTATTTTTATTCGTCTTAGACACGTTAAATCATAGATAGATGAATATTCTAATGTATTAGATTAGAATAGGTCAGGAATATGCCTTCATAGAAAGTGTGTTAGAAATTTGCGGATTTAATTTATTTATTCATGACGTGGCCTTAGAACCGTTAGGACAACGGCCTTAGTTTTCAGTTACAGTTCTGTTTCAATAAACCTAACAATCTTGTAAAGGTCAACAATCTGTTTTTTTTTTGCAGATTAATTGATCTATTCATCTGAATATACCGTGTGTCCCATGATATCTGTCAAAACATCGTGTATTATTGTCGAAAAATAAATTTTATGTTTTTAATTCATCACAAAAGTGAACTTCTTCTATTGCTTATAAATTTAAACGTTGCATAATGTTTTATAAATCAGCAATGCTATCGAAATTCTTAATCAAAGTATGTCATTGAAAAATAAAATAACTATTGTTTAGAAAAGTAACTGTAATGGGTACATTATTACATTGACATTTGACTTAGATATTAAATTATTGTTAGACAATATCATCTTTGATTCTTCTTAGTTGCACTGCAAACTGATAAATAATTACATAGAACTGCTGAATAGGGGTTCAACTAAAATGGATTCTTGTTAATGATTAGCAGATCGCCAATTCTAAGGAAACAAATTACGTATTTAATAAAATTTAATAATGTTTTTCTTAGCCCCATTGAAAAGAAAATAATATTTGATGAGAAAACACTATAATTTTCATTCAATGGAAAGGGTGGAGGAGTATGTTATATTTATACAAGAATACAGGACAATTTAATGTTGTGTGAATATCAAATGTTTATACAACAAACAAGTTGGTATTTTATGTCAGAAAATAAATTCACTTACAATATTTTTGTGTAGGAAAGAAAGAAAGGAAAGAAATATTTTAGATTCACTGCCACATTTGTATTTAGGAAATTTTTGTGTATTATAGAGGAAAAATAACTGGAAAGCAGATAAAATTTGCGAAAAAAAAGATATCCTTATTTTCCGTATCTCAGTCCCTTTTTTTATGTTAGAGCCACTTGTATAATGACATTCTTTCCAAGCCTGATTATAATGGGATCCCATTCCTTTCCACTGTATTGTTATGCTATGCCACACAGTTTCTACACTTTATTTGTGTTACTTTCATCTGTCTAACTCAGATATATCTTCAACTTTGACTTTAATTTATGCTCTAGCTTTCTATACATGTTTGAAATATAGGATTGATTGCCAGCTCTCCCTATTTGATAGTACCATTTCTCCCGACTTACGACCCCTAGTCCTGGATTTATAACCTAACTTGGATATAGCTCTCCGCATTGCACTTTCCACTCCGGCCACAAATTGTTCTTGGGAAAGGAGTTTTTAAAACGCGTGGAAAATCCAGGAAAATTATCGAAGGTCTTCATTGTCTCAAAAAAATGAATTCTCTGACTCTTCTCTACATAGAAGCAGAGATAATGAACACCATAAACTATGATGAAGATGATTTTACTATTAAAAAGGCCCGTAAAAAAATTGTATATCTTGTTTCTTTTTTACGCTCTCTTTCTTAATAACTAATTTATTCGTTTATTTAAATAATAATTTTCCATTTGTAGTAAAGAAGACCCCTTTACTACAAATGGAAAATTATTATTTTAGAAAGGTATATACATGGGGCGGCGGAAATAAAGTGGCCTACATTCATAAAAAATATAAATCCGGCCCCCGATTTTGCTCCCGAACTTTGTAAAAAAAAAGTTGGAATTTTATAACAGTTTAATTCATACCCACAAAAATTTGTTGGTCCTCTCGATTATTTTGATTTACAACAACATTTGGTGATACTTTTCATTTATATTGAGAAATTAGCAGTTTTGCTCACGTAAATAAGTGAAACAACAATAGTCAATTAACAATAATAATAACAATAAATGAATCAACAATCCATATAAAGATAATATAATGTACAACAGTATATAAACCTTATAACCGATATATAATTATTTAAAACTTACATTGTGACGAACCAGGTTTTGTGCCTAACAGCCTCTTTATTCTCCGAGACTGAAGCCGGTAGACTCGAAGAGTTTGTTGATTTCCTAGCGCACTTTGATAGAAACGTCATTGTTACTGCGGATAATTTTTTACTAATCAACTCACAACAGTGAATTTAATATAAAAGCACGTTTGAAAATAACACGCGACGACATAGCGAGTTCGCGGTGTTACTTTTAATAAATTTGAGTTTTAACTGTTCGTCCGGCTAGCAGGAAATTGACTAGCGGGCTATGCGTCTGTGCCTGCTCGATTCAGAAACAAGCACGAATGAAAACAAACTACCTACGGGGAAATATTGATAAATCGGCGTCGCCTATCATAAGGTTTGGGTTCTTGTATCATTAGAGTTCAGAAAGAAGAAAATACATCATTTTAACCTGGAAAATTCATGTTTTCCTGTTGATTGAATGAAAAATTTCCAAGTTTTCCTTAAAATTTCCACATGCAACACCACAGATTTTGAAAAACTATATGGAAATTCGGAGATATAAAAAGTTTACGATAAAAAAGATCGCATAAGTTCTCAACTTTGCCAAAAAAATCTATTGGAGCCGCAAAAATAGGGCAGGGAAAAAATTGAGTACCATCTTCAAACCTACTGCACCTTCAAAGTTCAACCACAGTATAGGAACGAACCAGTATGTTATCTCGTGACGTTACACTGCCGAGCTCTCTGTGACCTACAACGTCGTTCGGATGAGTATCTCATCCGGCGGCCAGTGCTGTGCTGCGATCCAACCAAAGTGCCAGTGGTGAATTTGCTAATAAAATTATTCAGCTATACCATTAAAAAGAAGAAAACGGGTAGTGTGTGTAGTGCACAATAAATATTATAATTGTGATGAAAAATTTTACCGTTTTCCAAAGCATTCAGAAGAGTGAGAAACTGTTTGTATTTTCATACGAAAAGTATAATACTTTATTATTTGATCTTCATATTACATTTATGAGCCTTAGTTTCATGCATTGATTTAATTTGTTGTTTTTGTTTCAGAGCTAAAGTGTGGCTCGAAGCATGCGATAGGCCTGACTTGATGCCAAAAATAGAAACTCTATACAATAGTAGTCATCGTTTATGTGGTGCTCATTTTGAACTAGACATGATTATGCAACCTCATAAGAGAAAACTTCTTTTAAAAAAGGCTATTCCAACAATATTTCTTTCTTCAAATACTGCAATGCCTAAAGACCTTCAGACAAATGATTTATTGGAAAAGAATTTTGTTCGCTACTTTTGTGGTTATTCAATTAAAAAATGGAAATTCATACATGCAGCATATGTGAGACGTATTCACAAGCGTATCAGAATTTAGACGATTCGTCTTTATACTGTTACCTTAGACTAGAGCTTATGAAAATACGAATAAGTATACTTTTGGAAACTTGAATATGTTGCATGAAAATTTTGCACAATACATCTCATTATTAGAAATATTATTCCAAATGAATTTTGAGAAAGTTGCTACAGAAGATAATATTGTTAGATCACATATAAATATTAGTCAAACAACAGAGTTTGTACATCCTTCTGTTGACCATCAAAATATTTAATGAAATTTTTCTTCAGGGTACGACTATATTACATTGTCAATAAAAATTTTAAAAATCATAACAAAATGAAAATTGTAATATGGAAAAACCAATAAATATTTTGTATAAGACTATTCAGACTATTCAGACTCATCAGTGTACTGTTCTACAATATTTAAGAAAAAACATTTAACACGTTCATGTCATTTTAAAACGTATGCACCTACGCCTATGGTAAAATTAATCGTAAAACGATCCGTTCAAGGTCATCAAAAGCTCTGGCAATTTATGAATGAAATTTATAAGAGTTATACTACTGGTTCGTTTCTATACTGTGGTTCAACTCTGACAGGACTAAAAAGGCTACCGTGGTACGTATGGATGGAAGGTTCAATAATGTGTGCATAGAGTGGAATTCATGCGATAGTAGCCATGAAGAGATCGTCAAGAATTAGGCATTATCTTTTTGCTTTTCGGAGAAACGAGTACGGTATAGTTCCTTTCAATATCTGAGAAACTGACTTGACTTGGGCTAACCTGTGCAGAGCTGCTCTATACCAGATCAAAAAGATGAAAAAAAAGTATTTATAAGTCTTGCGTGCTAGCTTGTTTAGCATTGCGGATATTTCAAGTTCGATCAAAAGAATCGACAAAATAATAATGTCGTGCGCTTAAGGATTCACCTGGTACGGAGAGTTTCGCATTAGTCCTGATATATAATTATAAGGATGCACATTAAGCATGATTTACGACAAAGATAAGAAAAGTTATATGGGTATTAAAATTAGATCCACTATATTTAGAATAAAGGTTTTTAACTGAGTGTAAAATTATTGGCAAATGTAATTATCAAGTAACAAAATAAACTAAATTTAATATCTTAGTAATGATGATGAACCTACACGTGTACTCGGCAGACTTACCGGGGCTCTCTCACTTAAAGGCGTTCATATACTACCCTTCGAGTACAAAAAATAAGCGCATCCTGGAATGGGGAAGAACAAGCTTACGCATTTTGTCGGGACTGCTTACAGGACATTGTCGACTAAATGAGATGAGTCTGGTACAGACCTCGGACTGTCCGTTCTGTAATTTGGAGGACGAAACTGCGGAGCACATACTATGCTCATGCTCAGCCTTGGGCAGGGTAAGGTATAATATATTCGGTTTTAGTACCTTCAAAAAAGTATCACCAAATACAATCATGGACTTCATCAGAAGCACAGCCTTGTGGGGTAAATTGTAACCCCTAGGGGTGAGCCACAATAGATCTAACAAAGGTCGCAGTGGAGGTGGCGAGTAGGCCCCACTCACATACAACCTAACCTAACCTAATGATGAAGAAAAGCAGAACATTTTGCACAGAGTTCACTAGAACGGCACACTCCAGCAATTCCCATTATCATTACAACGTTATGTTGCTCTTGGTTGTCACCATACATTTTAATCGGTATAAACGGTTTCTACGGAATATTCCATGGCTTTCAAGAGTATATTTTGGCCATTACATTTTTTCGTTATGTCATCTGTCTAGGTTTGAAATCAAGGATCTATTGTTGTAGGGTAAGTTGGAAGTTGGAAGAAATAGGTAAGTAAAACCGAGAAAAAGAGATGATCTGACCATTTGAAAGATCTAGTTAAACAATCAAATACTCTTCTGGGTGACTACAACCTGTTGAGATCAAATTAATGCATAGGTCAAAGTAAAGCTGCGCTAAGAGTTTTAACAAGGATCCTAACAGGACATTGTCGCCTGAATGGGCACCTGAAAAAGCTCAAAATAGTGGAGGAAGAAGAATGCAGATTTTGTGGAATGGAAGAAGAAACCTCCATCCACATACTTTCCAGCTGCATAGCACTTCAGAATCCTAGAGCACAGCACCTGGGAGATTACTGGATAGAAGAGGAAAATTGTTAAAGTTAAAACTTGCAGACATCCTAAAATTCCTCCGAGAAATAGGACTAAAGGAGCTACTGAGACTTTCCTCAGAAACTGAGTAGAAGTAAGGGGGCACAATAGATCTTTTAGGTCTCAGTGAATGTCACCCCAAAATAGATACATATATACATACATTGTTGTAGGGTGGATTATATTTATTGTTTAAGAACAAAATGGACTCCACTTAAAATGTCAGACAAAATAATTCACTTACCACAATGTTGATTTTTCCAAATTAAATGTTTACCCTGAACTACCGCACATTTTTCGGTAATATCTCTACTTTAAATCACTTTAAATACCCGGTTTTAACAGTGTATATATATGTGACCTCTCAGCACCAAATGTAACGTCAAAGAGCCAACACACACGAGTACTCACTGTTGTAAACAGATAAAAAAGAATAAAGGCTCTCGACACATTTCATGATTTACAATTTTATTATCTAATTTTCTAATTAATGTTGTTCAAACCTTACGATAACAGTGAATGCAAACAAGGTCAAACGTTCATATTTAAAGATACAAAATTCATGTTAAGATAAATTTTAATGAAAAAGGAGATTTTCTTCTTAATTTCCCACATAATTAGTGGAATAATTCTGTAATTACAAGTTTTATGATTGAACTTTATAACCCCCCTTTTTTGCAACTAGTAAGCTTCTTACTTCCCTGGTGGAGTAAATGAGTCTACACCGGGAATTGAACCCTTTCCTCTGGTGTTACCATCCATCAATTTGAATAACAAATTTTGCAGATAACATAATTATTACTTCACAGTTGTTTGGACTCGACTAGCTCGACAACAGGGAATTATTTATTTAGAACGCAAAATGTTGATGAACTTTTACAATATTAAATTCAAATCTCTAGAGAGAATACATTATCTTTTTCGTAAAACAACTGATTTGCGGTGTTGTATACCCTTAGGTGAAAAATTAATGATAATGACACTCCCAGATACGATCTATTTACAAAATAAATATGAAAGAAAATCCTACAGTATCAATTACACAAGCTAACAAAGAAAAATAATGAGTAATGGATATTATACAGCTAAGGTAATATAATTATAAAAGTAGACTTTGTTTTTATAATTATACGTGTATTTCCGGTCGAGGTCTAAATGAAACATCCGTACACCGTATATATGTATATGTATATCAGTCACGTCCCATTTCAGTTGTTTTATTTGTTATTGTTAAGAATGTTGTTATTGGCGAGGATCTTAACATCAACAATTTCGTTATTTGCACCACTTCAATTAATACTCATCATAATAATCAAGATCTAAATCTGCTGCTTCTGGCATGATAATAAATACACAAAAGATAAGATTGCAACTGATTGGTATGTTCTTCCCTTTCTTTAATGTAGTGGGAAGTTAGGACGTCCTTATTGGAAAAGTAAATACAATTACATTTCCTACATCTACAACGCCTTTTTCTTGTACCCACTAGTTTTCCAACCATCAATAGAGATCTTTATCGATCCCAATATCCAAGGATTTGGGATTTCATTTTAAGTCTCCTTCGAGCTGTGATATGCTACTTCGCAGCTGGCTGTAAAAAGGTATTTGTCCACGACCACCTAATAATAAGTCAATATTTCACCTCCTAACTAAAGGTATATGGTACCCATATATCAACTGTCCTGAATTATGGTTCATAATACACTGTAGTGTATTATGGTTCATAATTCCCGACTAGAGATGGGGGTACAATATGAAATAAACTATTAAATCTGTGTATTTTGTTCAGGAAATTTGTTTCTGACATATATCGTATCTATAAAATATTGTAATTTTCAGTATTGATACTTTCCATAACGATATTTTCTAATATTAAGTATTTCAAAACAATATATTTATAACGGTACGTCGTATTGATACTTTCTACAGTATCGCCCATCTCTATATATGTCAAATTATTTGAAGTAGCTGCCACAACATTTTGAGGTTAGTAATATGCCAAATCGCTACTGACTTTTATTTATTAATAATTAAATTAAGTGTCGTGGACAAAGTATAGTATTCTACTCGCAATTTATGGCCATAATTCACTTGGGTGACTTGCGCCCCTCGCCTGCGGCTCGTGACGCAAACGTCACCCATCGTGAATTATGGCTATCATAAATTGCTCGTTTAATAATATACTATTACCGAGGACAGGGATGAGTTGCGCGCAGTTCTGAATACGAGTAAGAGCACCAAAATTAGTAGCCGAATTTCACGCAACAAGATAAACACAAAATTTCTTACTCCCTACGCCCACCAGGGTAAACTATTAGGGCAGTCCCAATAACAGAACATTTATTGGCTTGTTATTGTCTTGAAATTATATTACAACAAATATCCTAATCACGGTATTTTGGTTTTTCCCTCATTTTATTAGCATAAGCACCCCTTTGTATTATCGCCAAAATTACGTATTCCGGAAATGCCGATAATTCCTTGACGGTTACTACCTGAGACATCCCTTATTAAATAAGGTAAAATTTTAACCATTGCGCGCAACTCACCTATGCCGTTTATCGAGTGGTCACCCATCCAAGTATTAACGGAGCTTGACACTGCTTCACTGATACTATTGCATCAGAGGCGTTCCACTACATTGAGGGGTCGACGTCTTTGCCTCTGCATTTGAACCGTCCACATACCAGGCTGCCTCAACATCTGTTTCCATTATCTTCTCCCACATAATATACAAATGATTATAATTCTATTCCTAGTATGCTTTGGGAGCACAATCAAATGATTCATTTTCAAAGAAATCAATCTTAATTGAAACAGTACAATACCTCTTTGAAACCCTTATGTACCAATATTTAAAAGAGTGTGAATTAAAATAATTTGAAATTGAGATAAAGAGAAAGAAATGATAAAAACTCAATCTATATTTTCTTATTATTACAAAGGTCATTCGAAAAACGGAAAATTTGATTCATTATTCATTCATTCATGACAAGCCACACAATGTCTGAACATTGGACGAATTTTTATTCATACCTATCTATCATTCTTAAAATTACAACCACTAAAACCCATTAAATGCTTCATTAGAATCTCATTAAATGTTCACAGGTATTGTTTGAGGGTTCAATTATAATTCAACATTAGAAACAGTTGCTACTTTAAAACCTAAGTTCAACGTTCAACGGCCCTGTGTGTTGTACTGTACTTCCGGTTGATAAAATATGTGTATAAAACTACTTATATTGATATGAATGCACTTGTTAACGCGTAAATCACATTCAATAATAAATAACCAGGGAAACTTCTTCAAGTAAACCAAGCTTAGCTTTCACTCGCAGATAAGTTTGTCATTTGAAAAAAAATATAACATAATCTTTATTCAATATATTTATACAGTGTGTCGCTTCTCAGAGTTTTAGCTGTTTGAAGAATTACAGATTCGGATTTTTGTAGAGTCACACAGGTTGATGGGCCACATTTCTTGAAATTGTCAGCTGAAATTTGAACTTTAAACTCAACCTACTACGATTTCACAAACAGGACCGCTTCTCGATATTTTGCTTCGCGTTGGAGATATCGAAAAATATTATTTAAAGAAGTTGTTCAGAATATTATGTTAACCCCACATACCAAATTTTATCACAAAATTCGCATTTTTAATATTTTCATTCTTTGGTCTAAGTATACAAAATCATTATTTATTTTAATTAGTGTGCCGTGGAAATTAAAATCTTGACACAGTGAAATTTATTTAAATATTTTAGTAAAGTAAACAGCACTTTCAAATCAAACAATATCTTGTAATAATAAATGTGGGTGGGCAAAAAAATTGAAAAATTAGAAATGCTAATTTTCTTATGAATTTCGGTATATGGGGTTGAAATGATATTCGGAACAACTTTTTCGAATATATTTTTTCGATATTTTTTACGCAAAGCAAAATATCGAAAAGTGACCCCGTTTGTGAAATCGTAGTAGGCTGAGATTAAAGTTCAGATTTCAGTTGATTAACTTAAAATATGTGGCCCATCAACATGTATGACTCTTCCAAAATTCAAATCTGTAATCAAAAAGAAAAAAAAATCTGTAATCTTTCAAACAGCAAAAATATGGGGGTGTCTTCATCTTAAATGCGACACACTGTATATATAACAATTGGGAATTATTTATTTTCAGCTTCTTATCTTAGATGTAATTCATATGTTCAACAAAAATTATTTAAGCAATTATAGAAATAGTTAACTAAAGTGAAAATAATTAAAATTAAATAATAAACAAAGATAATAAGCTAAGATAACAAGATAATATTTAGCGTTATCTCCAAAAATTTTAGATGAGATATTGACCAGCTGTGTCAACCCATAGAGAAGCGGGCAACAAGCATATTATAATGATGGCTATTATTCACGAGGGTGCGTTTATACATAAACATCCAAGTTAATAATAGTAGAATACTATATTTTGTGCATCACTGTTATCACATGTTTATAAATGAATATTTTTTCTCTTTTCTCCAACGTAAGAAGGGATTATGGGCAGATCCACTAGGTTAAATCGGGTGACCTAGGTGGCCCTTCCAACATTGGGCCACGTCTACCTATCCAATGAGCAAAAAATTGATTAGTTTAAAAACACGCGGTAAGTTAAAAAATCATAGAGCCCATAATAATGCGAATTTTGAGCTGCAAATAATGAGCGAGTGTATAAAAAAAATGAGCAGAATCGTATCTACGATATAATTTGAGACTATTAAAAGACATCGGAATATGAATAACCTTGATACTGAAACTCTTTTTGAAAATCTATTTTCATTTTGTTGTGATCTAATTACTGAAACAAAATTGCCTACCTTATTATAAGCCCCAGAAATATTTTAAACTACAAATTTTCTTAAACAATTAAAAATGTTTCACTTTCCTATTGTTTAACTAATATTTCAACAACAATAATCAAAATAATGATTTATAATCTCAAATAAACTTTGTAAAACGTGGTATTATTCAAACCATTTCCTCTAAAATCGATTAAATAGCTCTGAACTTTGATAAGAATTCCAATAACAAGAAAACCATGCGGAAGTATCTGAAATTTATCTTAAAATCAACTTTAATCCCTCTGTTAACTTTTTACCTGAAATAGTAGAAGCGAGGCATGCTGACATTTAACGGCACCAAAGCTTGAAGGAGATACATTTTAGTATTCTATACTACTTTCCTAAAATCATACCAAGCATTTGAACTTTACGAGCTCGGCCATTTTCAAATAAATTGATCTGAGTTTGACTCCCAAATTTGGGACCACGGTTCTTATAGTGTTGATAAATGATATGTGAAAGTCAATCGTATTATTAAATGTGGAGTAATGATTTATCTTCTCCATTGTTAGATAGTCTTTTAGACAGGCATAAACTTGCTATAAGTGTCTAATATCATGAATTATCAAAATAAAAGGTACCTTAGTTACTTGTTTATTCATGTCGATTTATATAATTCCCTTTTGACGATGTAAATGATATTTGTGTTATATTTCTGTTGTCGAATGTTTTATCTATTGATTCCATTTAATCATAAATATGCACTTAGATCAAAATAAATATTCTCTAATCATCAGCTGATAGAAACATGAACATGGACAAATAATACTGGCACATTTTCAAATTTTATGTAATAGATTCAAGTCAATCACGATATGCGGAAAATACCAATTCTCAGTATTGGTTCAATCTATCTAGAAAGTACAACTTTTTTCGAACCCAAAATGTTTTTAAAGTTTATCTACCTTTCAAAAAATAGCGTACAAATAAATCCAGTTACGATGAATACTATGAACGACATTTTTGACATGAATCGTGTATTGTGTGTACTTATAATCGCAAAATCGTTGCATAAGGCATTGAGGGATTTTTGAAAAAAAATTGAGATGCTGGAAAAAATAAAAACGTATGTAGGAAATTTTTTTTGTTACAATGTATAATTTTTGACGTGCTTTGTTATCTGTAGAGTAGGGAGGGTGAGTGTGTAGGCTCACAGCACTTAGGCCACATGTGACCCATTGTACATCCTCCCGAGGAGTTGTCCTCCTAGGTCATTGTCCATCCTGTCCTTCTCAGGAAGGTGGACAGGTCACTGGGAGAGTGGGAGACATCTCCTTTATATCGGCAGGTGTAGGCCAAGACTCACCGAACACACACTCTCTTATTGACGATAACTCCGGACAATCGCATGAGACATGCCTGACAGTTTCATCTTCCTGTTCACACGTGCTTTGGTATCTTTTAATAAAAATGGCTTCGATTTATAGAGCGATTTTATATTTTAAGGTGTGATTTTCAAATTTACGTTATGTTAGGGTATGGTTTGACAAAATACAATATTACAAGCTACTACTATAATATTTAAAGAAAAAAGTGACTTAAAAAAGATGTTTTTTCTTCAAAACTTGTTTCTTCTATGAAGTTGAAGGTTATAAATCACAATTTCTATACCATTTCCTTCATTTTATTCCAACAAAGGCATTTTCTTAACCCTTAAAATCCTTTTTATTAGATGAATACATTAAAGAACCATTCCAATTCGTGAAATTCTATAAATAAAAGTGTATGAGAAGACTTGTCCTATTTTGAAAATTTGAAAATAGGTTTACATGCGGTACCTAAGTGAAAAATCCATATTGATGAGAATTTTGAACTTACATTTTAGATACACTCTTTCAAATGATGAACGAATACAGGAAAAATATCAGCTACATTGTATTCATAATATTTTGTATACCAGGGTATTTGAAAGTGAAGGGAACGAAAATTTGACAAGAAGAAAATTTATAGACTTCAGTTTGATTAGAATCATTATTTTCATGAAGAATAGTAAAATTATACCCTTTTTGTTTCAGACGTAGATTTCCATGTTGGACTAAATACTCAAATTACAGTTACGAAGCGAAAAAAATAGAACGAGATACTCGAAAATTGTAAATAGATAAATATGCGTTTAGTTTTTCGTAAATAACTCAGAAACTATGAGAGATAATCGGAGTTTGAAAAAATAATCTAAAAGAGGAGGAAATTTCCCATAAAAAAGTCTGAACTTCCGGAGCTCTATTTTTGGCAATTTTAATATTTTAAGACGTAAATTCAAGAATTCAATAAACGATAACATTTATAGAAAATATTACAAGTTGTTGGATGTATATTTTAAATTGAAAAATATCAGAAATTCAATATATTCTAGTTTCAATAAAACACTTGTTTCTTTTTATTCCCTATGCCTTTTAGGTAGCTAAAAAAATGTTAATCAAAACTTTAATACAAAGCAACTTGCAAAATTGCTTCTAGGCACGTTTCTTCAGACGCCCCCGACCCCTTTGTTACAGTAAACGACATCCCCAAGCCCCCTATAAGCGCAAACGTATTTTATGAACGTCCCCTTTCTTTTTATTCGCTAAAATCAATTTATTTGTTTATATTTTATAAAGGACAAAGTGCTTAAATTTAGAGTATTTAAAAATTTGTTGTTTATTTCATTACAAACTTTGCCATTCCTATTTTAAAATGTCGAAATTAATTTGTATTTTGAAATTTATTTCAAAATTCTTGAGGAAGTTGAGTCCTTTCAACGATCTAGTGAAAAATCTATTTTTAAGCAACTGCATTTTAACGCATCTCGCTCTAAATATAACATTACAAATAAGTTAACTATTACTAGAGGGGCATACATCTAATAATAAACATTAATGTCATTCAACCCGACGTACATTTTACACATATGCTACTCAAAAAAAAATTAACCAAACGCCGGATGTGATACAGTTACAATTTCAACAAAAATTAATTTTTTTTGACTAGATGAGGCCTTTACTAGATCCATACTAAATGATGAAATAAAACAATTTAATTTGTTAAAATCTACATTAGGTATATTATATTATAATGTAGATTTTGACAAATTAAATTGTTGTATTTCATTAATTAATTTTATTATTGCTTCTTTCGTTGTATACAGTTTATAGAGGTGAGAAAAACATTAATAAATGTTAAAATTATGTGGCATTATTTCAAATTATAAACCATTGAAGAAGTACTTAACTAATCAAGCGTAAATCAAGGTAAATAACACTTATAGTTAACAAGAGAAAGGACATAAGGAAAGAGACTTTATGAAAGAGAATATAATTTATGACCTTTCTAAAATATAATATGGAGTATGTATTATTCATCAATTAAACATTCTCACATTAAACTTCACAAGTCATAAAAGTATGATTCACTAGTGAATAATTTCATTATTGACTGGTCTTGCTGATTTTTATATCTAGCATTAAAAAGTTTGGGGGCCTCTGATCAACACCCTGTACTAACATGAACATGTTATTACAAGAAAACCGGTCCACAGATGCAACAAACTTAAATTGCATTTTAAAGGAATATATTTTCAACAAATTTCTGTCAAAGTATAAAATTAAATATTTGTTTATAGGGTAGTTGTTTCTGGTTCTATTATATATAGTACAGGAGACATTATCAATTACGTGCATTTATAATTTTTTTGATTCAATTATAATAAATTGAAACTTTATTTCAAGTCTTAACGGGATTTTGGCAAAAGTTCTGAATAAACTAGAACTAGGTAAACAGCTGATGAAAAAAAGTTCATACTTACATGTCACTGTGTCGATCTGCCCGTTGTTTTAACAACCCCCTTCTCTCGCCCACTGCTCGTTTAGTACCTATCTTCAGTTTTTTGAAAACTTTTCCGAAATAATGCAAAATTCACTATCATATTGAAAAGTACTTCTTGCAAAAGGTCAACGATCTTTCGCCTACATCGGAATACATATATGCAACTGACTATTACCCAAGTAAATCAATCAAAAACATATTAAAAATTTATATTTTCTATAAATGAGCGCAATATGAAAGCAACAAAAATTACTACGTTAATAAAGAGTTATAGCGAGAGGAAGCTGATTTTTCTTCAATAACTATATAAATCTCACTTCTTTGGGTCACAAAGACAAGGGATCTCGAAATTGCAGCCACTACTACCTACGATCGATTTTATGATTACCAAACACGAAATCACCACCATTGATATTTTCTACTACGATGGGCAACACGTGTATATATTAAGAATATCAATAATCACTGAATTGACTCTTTGAAATATTGGTAAATAAAGTTAATTTCTAAACTGGGCCGCCGAACGTTCACCGAGAGTTGTCTTCTCGGTCGGTGCCAGAAGAACGAACTAAAGTCTGACGTCACACGACGGTAACTCGAAGAGCTGCTCTCTAAAAAAGTGCAGGGGATGGCGACAGGGTCGGACATACTCTTTTAATAGGTTGCGGACTTAGGCCTAGGCATAGGGCGCTCCCCAAAATGTGCGCACTATGCCTGGGCGATAAAATTTTCAAGAAAAAGAAAGAAATAAAGAAGATATTTATACTAAAATTAACCTTCGTCGTACTGAGTGGGGTACAAAGTTACCCCAGACTCATAATTTCCAGGTGATTTTTGTAAAAATAAAATATTCGTGTCATAACTTGTCAGTATTCGCTGACCCACTGCCTAGGAAAGACGTCTTCTTTGTTTTTTGTTTTTATGGTAAGGATGTGCTATGTCGGCAAATGTAAATGTTCGTGTAAATACCAAACAATTGACAGACGAGGAGTAAGAACAATTTTTGCTGGGAGAATCGCTCATCAAAGGCAATGCAATCCAGAAGATTTGAGACCGAAATAACTATGCAAAAATCCCTCAAAAACCATATTCTTGATATTTTTTCTCTTATTTTTTGGGAATCAAACCACAATAATGTTTTTTATTTTTTATTTCGACGTTTCGGTAGAGTTCCAGCTACCATTGTCAAGATTAACTAGTAATGTAGTAATAATAGTTATTTATGTACCAAGGGTATAAATAGATGTTTGTGCCCTGAGGGCGACGTATTACAAGAAGCTGTGGGTCTCTGTCCCGAGGGTTTGTAAGTCGCCCGAGGGTATACACATCTGTTTTGCCTGCGGTACATACAAACTTTTATGTCATACTAGTTCGTTATTGCAATCCAATCTCAATACAAAATCAGTGTTTTAAAAAATCCGGTTTGAATTAAAAGGTGAATGTTGACAAACGTAAATGTTATGTCACAATAAATTTTATATGTGTCAAAGTTAGAAGTCAAAATGAACGAAGATTTCGGAATTCCTGACGAAATTATTGAAAAAGCAAAGAAAGCAAACTGTAAATCTGTTGCCAAAAAAGTCTAAAGAAGCTTACGACATGGTTATTAAATAAGTTGAACAAAAAATTATTTCTCTTTATGCCCGCACGGGCATAAAGTACGACATTAGATAGTTGGTAACTAAGCAATAAAAACACAATAATGAACTAGTATGACATAAAATAATTTTTGGTCCCTATATTTTTTTCGTTGTGTCAGATATGGACCGAAAACTATTATATATAATAAGTAATGCCACAAGGAACTTACAGAAGACATATTCTTGATATTTTTCCAGAGTTGGAAGAAAAAAATATAGATTATGAAGAAGTTGTGCTGCCTACACCTGATCGGTGCTATTTATGCGACAGGAAATGGAATCGAAAATGTAGACAAATCTGCTGCCATTGCAATCGGTTTGTATGTGCTTCTCATTCAGCGAAACAAATTTTTTTCGAAAAATGCAAAGATCACCATACTTCACATTCAGACTAGATTGAAATTTTAGATTTTGTACATAATTTGAGTTTTTACTATTTTGAATAAATATTGAAATCTTTACATTCACTTTCCTTTTTTTTCATAGATAAATATGCCGCTTAAAATTAGTTATGTAAAATTCTGCAACAAATGTACCCCACACGGTATTTTCTGTATTTTTTTTACTCGGTACGACGGAGGTTTAACATCCATTGAGTTTTCTGTAAACTGCGTAAGACCAACTTTTTATTTTAGTATCTAAACACCAGTTTGAGGCCCTAAGGGCGCCCAGGCTCTGCGGAAAATGGAGGATTTTCCGTGATATCTTTCTCTCACATACACATTTATTTAATATTATTAACTATATTAATAAATTTAGGTAAAAACTCACAATAATATAATTATTATATATTACTTTATTTATACAGTAAAGAGTAGGTATAGATCATGAAAAATTGCTAATATAAAATACTTAACTTTGATAACTTAATTTCATTATATAGACTTTTTATCTTCGGTATTTTCTTCATTACCTTTCTCGATCACCTTTTCCTCTTCATCCGAAATTGGAACTGTTTCTACCCCTTCTTGTTTCTGTAAAAGGTTTGGTAACCAAAAACAAGCATGAACAAGTTTTAATAAAATATAGGCAACAAATGCGAGTGCTAAGTATTCACAAGACGAAAATACCATTTTCCACACGTCTACACCTACTTTTTGAGTTCGCATATTAAATTAATTTGGAAATATATTATTTTATTTTAGAATTACTAGGAGTGGTGTAAGTATTGTGAGAGTATGTTCGATATTAGAGAGCATGACGTTAGATAACTATAGAAACAAGTTTGATGCCAACAAAAAATAACAAAGCAATATAATCAATATGAAGTAAACAAAGAAATAACTTATTATTGAGATCGTATTAATTGAAAATATTTTTTTAATTTGCACAAAATAAATAAATATTCATATTATACAGGAAAATATTTGGATTTGTTATCCAACTATTTGTAAAAACAATTGGCATCCATGACGAGTTATTAGCGTTATTATAATAATTTTCACATTTTAATTTTATTTTTTTGTTTAATAACAATATTGCGATAATTTTATAAGTATATATATATACACGGATTCGTACTAAGTAGTTCCCAGATAAAAATTTAAAATATAAAGTGCAAGCATCTTTCTCACAGACAAAAAAAACAATCTTAACTACCTACCTGTTCAATTTTCCCCTCTTCATAAAACTTTTTTAAAAATTCCGAAATATCCTCGACATCTTCAACACACCCAATACTTTTTTCTCTTTGTCGCAATTCGATATCATCTTGCATTTTTCTCAAACCTTCTTCAATCACATGTAAATTCGTTTGAAATTGTCTTCGTCCTTTTGTAAAATTGCCCCACAACCAAAAACATACAAAAACACAAATAGAAATCCATACGCTGATGCCCATGTTGAAAGCTCCATCTTTAATTTCGGTCATATTATTTTTAAGCTTTTAAACGTTAGCTTGCTTAACTAAATGTAAATAATGAAAGGGATGGTCACTTGTACATGATACCGTGATAAAAACACGTCAGTTACGTCGTTCGATATCAGGTAAATAATTTATGGCGAACCTAGAAAAAGTGGAGGTCATTTTACGTTTTCGAAATTTTAATTTTCCGATCGTGGACATTTTTTTATTGTCCTACTTATTACCAGCAAGGTTTATGGCCGTTGCTATAGTTTATTTAACTGTAAAGTAAAACAAAATCAAAGAACTGCTTATCCGATTTCAAAATATCTTTAGATGAACTAGACCGAACGGATAATGCCTAATTAACAGGGACAGAGGGCGTTCCACTTATCTCCATCCATTCCTCCTCGCCCCTCAACATAATCTCCGCCATATTTTCCCAATACACTGCCTCTCCCAGTTTATTTTCCAACTTCTTCAAAACTTCCTCGTTCTTCCAGCATCTAAACACATGTCCCACATCATCCTCCACTTATTCACATCTCTCGCACACTCCAGTTTCTCTTTTCCCAATCTTGTGGAGATAGCCCACTGTCGACCCATGCCCTGTGAGCACCTGCGTCAAGAAGTAGTTCATCTCCCCGAATTTCCGCTCCACCCAATCGCTCCTTTTAACCGCGCCCTCCTACTCATCCCACCTTCTCTCCATTTCCTCATCCAGTCATCCATCCATTCCATTCCTGGGCGTCGTCTTGAAGTATGCTAGGGTAGTGATTGCAAGGCGGGGGTAACGGAGAGTTTGAGGTGGGTTTCGTTGGTAGACATTCCCGTGGGAATGAGTCCAACACTGTCTGGGTACTGGTTTAGGACCCATTCAAACATGAGTTTCCCATCTCGGCCCGAAAAATTAAAAAAAAAGAGACAGAGGGCGGAACTTTTCTAAATCCTACTGTTCAGCTAAATTGTTGATATGCATTGAAGTACTACTACTACTAAATGTGCAGGTGAGCCTTGACCTAGACCACTGGCGGGCCCATTGTGCCATTCCTGCTACCTAGACATCCTTGAAGCGCGAGCCCTTCAATTAAGGCCACAACCTTTTTCAGTGGATGCCTGCTTGTGTCTCCAGGGACCATAACAGGGACTCCGAAGATTCGCCTGCGTAGTAGAGCCCAGTGTGGACACTCTAAGAGAACATTGACTGACGTTTCGTCAGTCATGCCGCAACCCCTACATAGAGAACTTTCCTCTACTCCTAGGTTGTGGAGGAGCTTCCTCACACAGCAGTGTCCTGTTAGGAGTCCTGGTATCTTCATCAACCTACTCCTTGGTAGTTCAATAGCTGCCCTAGCGTGTCCATCCCTTCAGTAGAAGTTTGGATTGTCTAGGACCCTGCAGAGCATTCCAATGAGCGAGGTGCTGATTCCTCAGCCACTTCCTCGTCTCCTTGCGTATTGTTTGTTATGTTAGGCCCAGGGTCGGGCGGCAGAAAGGAACTGCCGCCCCTTCCGCAGCCAGTGCATCATCCGCCATTTTGTTGCCTTCAAAACCAGAGCGGGCCGGAATCCATTCTAGCCGCACTGCGTTCCGACTTGCAAGATCAGCAAGTCGTTGTCGACATTCGTCAGCAAGCCCTGAGTTGATGGTATATCCACTCAGGGCTTCAATTGCTGCCTGACTGTCGGTGTATATGGCTATGCGTCGATCCACATAAACTCTGTCGAGGTTTATCTGCGCACATTCCAAGATAGAGTATATCTCGGCCTGATATGCAGATACACCAGAGCATGAGCCATCTGTGTACCAGACGGTCCCATGAGGCTGTGTATTCCTTTCTTTTCCCCAGAAATGTATTGAAGTAAATTTATGGAAATGTTTCAGTAGAATATATTAAACAGCTATGACATGTTTCTCATCTGCATCACTTTCACAGCAGCAGGAATATTTTCCTAAAATTATTCCGAACATTGCATGGCCTTGTATCGTTAATCTACTCCACACCAGACCACGAACAGTGCTAATGTCCTTTTTGTATTCAGGTTTACGTTCCAAACGTACATCTTCATCTCCCTCCCAATGTACTTTTCATAGCCCCTAAACAAAAAGGGTTCTAATGCAACGCAGAAAGCCACTGGTGAATTAGAATACCCTTTGATCAATTGGGTCAGACGCTTTTTTTTATTCTGTTATTTAACGTCGGTCTATTTCTGCGACTGAGGCTAATTACCGACGCCTGGAGCACTCTACCCCTAACCGAAAATTTTGGCGAACCCACTAGTGTTCCAGCCAGTGGTAGCGTTCTTTAACGCGCCCAACATCCATGGACTCGGGACCTCGGTTTTACGTCTCCTCCGAAAGACGGCATATCTACATTATACCTCGTGCTCACTGGTATAATACCTGCGAGCCTACTTCGCTGCCAGCTGTACGGGCCCTATACGACGGTCTTCTTTGGTATGGGAACCCATCCAAGTACTAACCACGTTCGACACTGCTTGACTGTAATTATCGCACCAAAGGCATTTCATTAGAGGGCGTCCATTAATTACGTGAGGTGATCTAGGATGGGAGGGGATCAAGTTAAATCTTTCCAAATCTCACTTAAGGGGGTCCTTGCAAATATCACGTAATTATTTTTCTCCTAGAATATAGTATGGCCAAATCTGAGAAAATAGTAGAATAAGCTATTTTTTCTACTAACGTGCGGAAAGTGAATCTTTTCCGCACTAAAAAGCGTGCGGAAAGAGTCACTTTTCCGCACTAGTGCGGAAAGTAAATTTATTGACATTTGAGGAATATACTGACATTTGAATATTCAAAATATGTATTTTGTATATCCAAGTTTACCAAATGACTGAAAAATTAAGAAATTTATTAGAATTCTGCTATAATTTTCAATAAAGAGGAACGCGTACGCTTCAATAATTTTTTAATGGCTGGTATAAGCCTCATCAAATGATTGTCAAATAATAATAAATATCTGACATTTCTCATCTGTCACTTTGGATCAACATAGTAACAAATAAAAAAATAATCGTCAGTCAATACTCTACGTTATCAAAACCAATTTTACCGTCGCAGCTTTTTCTAAGAGATAATTTATCCATAGAAGAAAAAATAGTGTACCTAACACGTGCGTAAAGTGACTTTTCCGCACTAGTTAGGTAAACTACTATTTTCTCAATAATTCAACACATTTTCAGTCCACATAGAAGTTTTGAAGCATCTCGCGTGAGATTAGGGTAGGGGGGAGGAAGTTGAGGAAAATCTTACGATATCTCACCAAGGGGGAGGGGGGTCTAACATTTCTCAAAAACGCCTCACGTAATTAATGAACGCCCCCTTCCAGTGTTGGGTCAGACGCTATTTTATTTTATATTGGACAAACGTTGGCTCCCGAGTGTGTTTCCATGAGGTTAATAAAACTATTTTTGACTAACTGTGTATAATTTATTGGGTAGAATAGGTTAACATATAATATGATTGCTGCAGAAAATAACATGTAGGGATGCTTGTTGGGGAAATGAAAACACTGCCATTGTTCAAAGTACAGTTACAACAAATAATAACATCGAAATAAAGTTTAAATGTATATGGATCGATATATCACAGTTCCTGAAAACAGAATAAAATTTTTTTTCTCAAAAATAAAATGAACAAAAAATATTTGCCTATCCTAACTCCTATGTACAATAAAATATTTTCACAAATAACAAAATTCGCTTGTTTCGTTTGAAAATAAACAAGGTTTGTATCACTTTTGGCAAACAATTTAACAAAACGCAGACAGATGACAATATTCTGATGTAAGTTTAAGGTTACCAGCCTAAAGACCCTTCAACTACCTACTTGGAGATATGTTTCTTTTGGAATGACAATAGCTATTTACATGAGAATAAAAATGTATAATGAACATACACTGTGTTATTTATAAGATGCGACATAGGGATTCCTGTACAAAACTCTCAAACGCGAGCTGACTTTTTTACCAAATACCGTTCAAAAAAACGCTAGAACGCTATTTGGTAAAAAAGTTATCTCGCCTTTGACAGTTTTGTACAGAAATCCCTATGTCGCATCATATGAATAACACAGTGTATTATTCGGCGCCCAACGTGGGCAGGAAGTTCAAGAAATACGGGGATGGAGGATGTGGAAGAAGAAAATTTTCACTAACTTTCCAAGTCGTTCAAATATAGCTAGTAGTAAACGGTTAATCCCAAATTTGGTTTTCATTAATCATAAAACAATAAACATTTCGGAATGTTCCCTTGTATATTCTTTTTTCAAAGATCTAGGAAAAATTGTTTAATTAAATGGGAAAATTTAAAATATGAAACAAGCGAATTCATAGAGCCGAAGTAGCATTAAGGTTTGTATCACTTTTGGCAAACAATTTAACAAAACGCAGACAGATGACAATATTTTGTTCAAGTTTACCAGCCTAAAAGACCCTTCAATTACCTACTTGGAGATATGTTTCTTCTGGAATGGCAATAGCTATTTACATGATTATAAAAATGTATAATAAACATAAGTCCCATTTTATGGATAACACTTTGTATTATTTGGCGCCCAACGTGGGCAGGAAGGTCAAGAAAGACGGGGATGGAGGATGTGGAAGTAGAAAATTTTCACTAGCTTTCCAAGTCGTTCAAATATCGCTATTAGGTTAATCCCAAATTTGGTTTTCATTAACATTATAACAATAAACATTTCGGAATGTTCCCTTGTATATTTTTCTCTCAAAGATCTAGGAAAAACTATTCAATTGGATGTGAGTATTTAAAATATGAAACAAGCGAATTCATAGAGCAGAAACAGCATTAATAAAATTATTTTTTAAAACCTATTTTGAGGACTAATTTAAAAAATAATAATTTACGATTGTGGTACACTAAATTTGGGTAAACATAATCCAAATTTGGTTTCGATTCCTGAGAAAATTGGTAGTGATACGGAATAACCGCCGATGTGATCGGGATTGGAGGGTTTCTTTGTGTCCCCTATTGTTGTTATTTGTTTTAATTCGGAGCCGGAAGGTCGCCTGAAATACATAAAAATAAATTAATTAATGATAAAACAAGAGGATTTTTTTAAATACTTACGTTCCACCGAAATCGACGTATAGATATCTCTGAAGAAGTTCGTACGTTACTAAAGTGACACCAAATTGTGGAGAGGATCTCATAACACGGGCTGAAACAAAAAAAATCGTAATTGGTAAAACAAAAATTAAATACACCCAAATTATAAAATCATACCCATGCTTCCCTTCCACAATGCTTTAAAACCTTCTTCTTTGTATATTTTCTTAGCTGCATCGACTAATCCATTGTATGTAGTTTGACCGCTTCTAGCGACAACTTGAAGTCTAGTTTTAATAACATCAGCAGGTGTTACTAACGCCGCCGCAGGCATACCTGCTATCATACCGGCCGATAATAAACTTAAAGGACTATTGTATCCATTTTCATCGGCGAATTTAGCTTTGGTATGAGCATAAACGGGGAAGTAGATACCGCTGAAAGGTATGTCACGAAGGAAACATGCCCTGAAAAAATTGGAATTCAAGAATACTATAATAATCAAGGACATATTAGTGGTTCTCACCTAGCACCTTTATATAATCCTAGAAAACCTAAATCTTTGACAACTGCCCAAGCACGTACTTTCGCTCCTCCTGCTATCTCACCAGCGACTTGAAGCCTGATTTTTACTATTTCTAATGGATTTGTGAAAACTACTTGGGATCCACCGGCCTAAAGTAATAAAAAGGAGGGTTTTTATTGCAAATTTTCTCCTCTTCAAAAATATTTCGATTATTATCCCTTTAAAAGTGAATACTTACACAACAACCTGCTAGGATTTCACCCCAAACAGGAATATTTCCATTTTTATCCATAAGTTTGTCTCTTACAAGATCGTTCATCTGAAAAATATCCCTTTATCAATAAACATCACAAGAGCCATGAGAACAACATCAACCGCGGCAATGGAACTAATTACTGGTCTGACCCCTCTGGACCTGTACGTCAAGGAGGTTGCGTTAATGGCCATAGTACGATTGCGCACGGTTGGTGTAAACCCCGAAGTAGGAGTGGGCCAAATTAGGTTGAGCCTATGGCAAGAAGCGCTTACTGCGCTACATCTGCTGCAGGCAGCCAATGATGCAATTGAACCCAGGTTTGTGTTTAATAAACCCTATAAAATACAAATAAAACGGAACACAGAGCCAGATGCGGCAAATGCAAAACGCATATATACAGATGGCTCAAAAATGAAAGAAGGCTCAGGATGTGGAGTTTACTCCTGAGCACTAAGCCTAAGGATTAAGTGGAGAATGGGAAACAATACCAGCGTGGTTCAAACAGAACTGGCTGGTATCTCAATTGCCACAAAAGAACTAACCAGATAAGGAATTTCTGGCAAAAACAACAATCTGCACTGATAATAGACAAGCCCTATTAGCCTTGAACAGACAACGTGTTATATCGGGGCTAGTACTAGAGTGCCACCAAGATTCAGCTAACGCCTACGTTTAACAGTAGGGTTTCTGACTGGTCACTGTCAATCAAGGAAACTCCTCCATAGTATGTGGCTAGTGGACACACCTCTATGCAGGATGTGTGAAAAGGAAGATGAAACTGTCAGGCATGTCCTATGCGAGTTTCCAGAGTTATCGTCAATAAGAGTGTGTGTTCGGTGAGTCTTGGCCTACACCTGCCGATATAAAGTAGTAGTCTCCCAGTGACCTGTCCACCTTTCTGGGAAAGACAGGATGGACGATGACCTAGGAGGACAGCTCTTCGGGAGGATGTACAATGGGTCACATGTGGCCTAAGTGCTGAGAGCCTACACTCACCCTCCCTACTCTACAGGTCCCTTTAATACAATTACCAGTGGATTCAAAATGTTTTGATGCATCAGTACTAAAGATAGAATTGCTCGAACTTCGAGTCATAAAGACTAGGTATAAATTTAAGCATAATATAGACGGTAGAGACCTCTCAGATCCACGAAATAGTAAAGACACTTCCGAAACTCTAGTTTTTAAATAAAACAATATTCTAAAAATAAATTCTCCAATTATTTAATAAATAGACTGTTACCCAATCCATAATTCCAACACCAAGTAATGAAAAATCAACAAAGTCACTGACATCACTTTGTTTCAAGAAACTCTGAGTCTATTTTAGAAGCTATTAGAAAAAAGTATCAATCTAAAGATCCAAACAATAGATAGCATGAAACTTTACTAGTTCAATTCAAATATTTTCAAAAATATGAAAAACCTTACTTACCGTCAATTTAATAGCTTTTTCAGGTGCTACTCCCATCAATTGTGGTACCAACCCCCTGTACAATCCGAACACGCCTTCATGCCTTATAACTTTTTTGAAACAATCGAAACTGTTTCTATACATCAACTCCCCAATAAAAGAGCCCGTTCTTTGGTTCTGCATACGGGTTTTTACCAAATCTATGGGGTACACTGCTGTAGCACCAACAGCTAAAAAAATATCGCTTAGTCGCTGATTGAATCCAGTTATTTGCCACACTTTGTACAGTGACATATCAATCTACTTACCACCAGCTATAGAACCTAATGCAAATCTATAGGTACTTTCTAAAATCTGGATGACAAATCCTCTATCTTCGGGACTCTGGAAGGTAAAGTTATGATAGATAATAATATATCAACACTATTCATTTTCACTCACATTTACAGCATGTATTTCAGCTAATCGGTTCGTAATTTGCTTGAAGTATTGCTCAGGTGCTATGGCGTATAAATCGTTGTAAACAATCCTCCTAACAACATAAAAGAAAACATCAATTACTCCCAAATGAAGTTCTAAATATTTCAAATCACAAACCAATCCCAGAACTCCTCATCTTCTTTGGATAATAATCTAATTCCGATCGAGCAGCAGTGTCAAAAAAACAACTCAAAATGAAAACTTCCAGCTGACGGTTACACATAAAGTATATTTACTTACAACGCGTCTCACATAATTCTAAGCAATTGAAATGTATGGGTAAGACAATGTTATACAAGGGAAAAGGTGAAAAATGGGAGTGAAGTTGGTATGGGTCATTTTATACCAAAAGTACAAGTAATTAGCAATACGACTGATTTTTTACTTATAAGTACTTTAAAGTATGTAGATTAATATAAAAAAAAGTTAACCAGTCTTTCGATTTCTCAAATTATAAAAAAAAAATAGAAAACTTTTTTTTATTCCTCAATATTTCACGCTGCGAGGAAGGTGAAATTTTTCCTAATTATGAAATACGGCACTTTTCATTATCTTGTAAATTTGAGGAATCTTGAATTTACAAGATAATAAATATATAGGGTTGTCCAAAAAAACCGGAATTTCCTTTTTTATTGATATTTTTTTTATTTATAGGTCGATTTTATTGATGTCGGTTTTGTTTAAAAGATAATTGATTAAGACACACTACTAATCTAATATTTCGCGTTTTGCTTAAAAAACAAAATGGCGGACACATCTAAACTTTACCAAACTTTAAAACTGACTGGACATTTTTTGTTTCGCACTGTATATGTTTGCGAATTATTTTACGAAAGTTCAGACATTTGTGAATGTAACGAGAGGTCAAACATAGAAATCGTTCAAAAATTGTCTGATGTATGGCTCGAA
Source organism: Galerucella calmariensis (assembly GCA_910591675.1). Taxonomy (NCBI): domain Eukaryota; kingdom Metazoa; phylum Arthropoda; class Insecta; order Coleoptera; family Chrysomelidae; genus Galerucella; species Galerucella calmariensis. Next base: position 69,521 of record CAJUYG010000290.1, on the reverse strand, counting down.
AAAAACAAGTATGTTATTTTGTTTTTTTCGTTTTTAAACAAAACCGACATCAATAAAATCGACCTATAAATAAAAATAATATCAATAAAAAAGGAAATTCCGGTTTTTTTTGGACAACCCTATATATTAAATACTGTAACTTTAATAAAACTGGAGTAATTTCAATGGGATTTGCGTAGAAATGTTGGGGAAACTTCTAAGATCAAGAATATAATCATAAAATTAATTAATTAACGTACATTTTTGGATTCATGAGCGAAAATAGTAATTTTTATAGATTTGGGTAAGAATCTTATTTATTTTTTGAAAATAAAATTTGATGCTCCTATAAGATAAAGATAAATATTCAAGGAACAAAATGTATATAGTGAAAAGGTATAAAAGATGATTAATAAATAATTTTTTCTACAATCACATTGAAAAGTAGGCTTTTTCGCTTGCCATTTACAACGAAAAGTTTACGTTTCTTGAGGAGAGTTACTTTGCAAAACGCTCGTTGCCCATAACAATCGATACTACAATAGTTATGTATGTACAAAGGGTATAAATAGATGTTTATGCCCTGAGGGCGACGTCTTACGTTTGTAAGTCGCCCGAGGGTATACAAATCTGTTTATGCCTGCGATACATACAAACTTTTATGTCATACTAGTTCGTTATTGCAATCCGATCTCAATACAAATATGTTATAAAAATCCGGTTTGAATTAATAGGTGAATGTTGATAAACTTAAATGTCATAAAATGACAAAAAATTTTATATGTGTCAAAGTTAGAAGTCAAAATGAACAAAGATTTTGGAATTCCTGACAAAATTATTGAAAAAGCAAAGAAAGCAACTGAAAATCTGTTGCCAAAAAAGTCTAAAGAAGCTTACGACATAGTTATTAAATAAGTTAAGCAAAAAATTATTTCACTTTATGCCCGCGCTGGCATAAAGTACGACATTAGATAGTTGGTAACTAAGCAATAAAAACACAATAAAGAACTAGTATGACGTAAACATAATTGTATTGACAGTGACATCATAGAGCAACCTGGGTAGGGAGTGTTTTTGTCTTCTGAAAATCTTTTACAATCTAATAAATCGCTGTTTTGCTAAGTTCTCAATGTTTTAAATAATTAATTAGTGTGATTGTGATGTTACCGTATTAATTTTTTTTGTGTTTTTGTGCTTAATTGTCGTGCCACGTTCTGAATATTTTGCATATACTGGTCGGATGGCCCTGCTGCTGAGGCCTTTGTAATTGTAGATTAAGAAGAAGTACATTGACAGTATTGACAATAATAATTATACGTTTAGAATTTTATAAAGTATTTGACAGGTACTTGAAATAAGAAGTATGAATTTATCAACTTTATTAGTTATAATATATATTCAAGTGATTGTAGAAAAAATGTTATTGCGAGCTTATTGTTCTCAAGCAATTAACCCTTGCTTTCGAACAATAATTCCTCACTTTTCGCTCTTAATACTTAAATAACTATCAAGATATAATTTTTTGCATACCTTTTTCCAATAAAAATATGTAAAAATTAATTTATTACCTTTTATTTATAATTTAAAACCTTAACTCTTACCAAAGATTGGAAAAAAAATCTGATTGAGATTGAATATTTAAATTTTTTCCCGCTATTCAGAAAGTAGGTCTTACGCAGTGCAGCAGAGCCGCGCAGAAGCGGGACACATACTTAGTTTACCGAATTTTTTCCGAACAAACCATTGCTCGGACCAAAGAAACACATGAGACCTTTTTTGTTGTTAAACACTCCCCCTACACGGTGGTATTTTTTATTTTTCTCTAACTTCCTCCCAGCGCGAAATATTGAGAAATTTCGAAAAAAAAAAAAGTTTTTTGATTTTTTTTCCTAATTTGGGAAATCGATAGACTGGTAAACTTTTTTATCTTAATCTACATACTTTAAAGTACTCATGAAAAAAAATCAGTCGTATTGATAATTACTTGTAGTTGTTACCCCTATCGTCTGGAAAGTAGGATTGTATGAAAAATTATATTGATTTGCAATAATTTTCACTCACATTTTTGACAGTTAAAAGTAAATTCTAAAGCAAATACGCACCCTGTTTGATGAAGGACATCGCATAAATGAAACAATATATCAACTTCTAATGGTGTCATTTGTGACATAGCTTGTGCCGAATGCATAAATTCTTCTTTGCTGACTTCTTGCGATCTGTGGCCATTGGTGACGTTCAAATAAATACGTTTTACGAGTTCCATATTATTTAGTAAAGAATTAAAAGCTATAAAGTAAGGGAAACTTACTCGACTGCCACCTTGCGATTGTTTTGCCGCCTAAAAAAAATGATTCAACAAACATTTTTGAAATAGACGTTTAATGTAATTTGAAAACGTTTACCTCTATTAGATGGGACTGTACTTGCTGCGTTAGTAGATGGCTCTTTATGCTGGTCATAATTTCCTGAAAATCCAAAACAGAAATAAAACCCGTCCCACTAACATCTGCCCTTCTAAAACCTTCAATGGCGTATTCTTCGTGAAAATCGTGCAAGAATTGGGAAAACTCGTGGTAGGTGACTAGACGTTTCTTATCTCTGCCGAAATATAGCTGCACGAACGGTGAATCCATGTTGAAAGGAATCTTTTTGTGGAGTTCGGTTTTCGTCATTACCTCAACGAATTCACCTAACGGATTAATTGAAACATTATCACTACATGAGTAACTACACGTTTTTTAATAAACAGAATTGAAAAAAAGTGATTAGTAATTGAATGAAATATTCGTGAAAAATGTCAAGCTTGTGCAGGTGTAAGTGAGTTTCAAGTAGGGAGCGTAGGCCAAGCATTAAAGCACCAAAACAGTGCGTTTTTGACATAAATCCTTGTAGAAAACGGACTGTGCTATTATGTAATAGATATTTACGATATTAGTGTAGTAATAGTATATTACGTAACAAGAGTTGTAAGTAACTCATTACGCATGTAATGAAAAAGTTAATAAATTTCATGAGTGCGTAATGTGCTTACAACTCGTGTAACGTACTATACTTTTTCTACGCCCATTCACATCCTTCCATTAAATAAAAAACTCTTTGGATTTTAGCGGTAACAAATTATGTGTGGCAGCATGAGCTTTTTCTAAAATCTCTGGTGGAGTGCTCATAATTTCATAACTTTCGCTACTATCAGACAAATTCGTAGATAAAGTCGAGAAAATGTTCGGATACAATCGTATTTCGTATTTTGTTGTGTATTGACAATATAAATGACATATGACATAACATTTATTTTCATAGCATGCTATGTCCTATTTTTAAAGAAATTGCATAATGTGCTGCCTACATTTAAGGGCATCACTCTTTCAATCCTAAATATATCTCACTAATGCTAGAAGTTTTTATGTTTTTTAATTGACTAAATATGTGTAAATAGACCAAATAAAGTCTTACGTGAATAAAAATTTGATTTTAATTTAATTAACCCAAACAGTTTAAGTTTTCTTCTCAAAAGGCACGTGTATGTTATGAGATCTCATTACGTGCATGTTGTTGTTAATAGTATACTACGTAACGTGTGTGGTAAGAAGCAATGTTTTAAAACACGAGTTACGTACTATACTTTACCTACAACCTACTTGTACTTGTATTTATAAGAGGCATAAGAAATAACAGTTACATTATTAGAGGTGCTTGGTAAACTTCCATCTCCTCCATCTCTATTGCCAATAAAAGAAGCACATTGAAGAACTAACGTTTAATCATTATTAATATTATATTGTTGATAACCAAGTCCATTTTTCAATTATAATCAATATATACTTAACCCTTTAGGCTTTTCGTGGCAATATCGAATGTTTTCAAAGAGTAAATTTTGAATAAAATGGCGACGTCTATCGACAGTTGCTAAGATGTTGCTAGGGAAGCCGTGCGATTTACTTTACAGCTGTGCGTTTTTTTTACAGTGCGTAATAGACATTATTACATTGGTGCCGACTGTGTGTTATTGACTGATTACAGGGGGGGTCGTAGGTAAATGTCATTTACAAGGAATGTTGACAGTGCGATTTTTGACGTTTACAGACATGGGCGTAGAAAAGACATTTTACGTAGTATGAACAAGCGTCGCAGCCAAAATATTGTATTAGGGGGGGTTAAGAAAAGAAATTAGGAAGAATTTTACAGTTTCGTTTTTTTATCACAAATTTATCCATCCAGTGTAGGTATATACAGATTGCGAAAAGTCTATTCGAGCCATGCGATTTACACAGGTGCGACAAGGAAAATATGAGAAAAAACCCTTGAAAGAGAGAGAAGAATAATTTGGCTGTTGCCACATGTATTTATCTGTAAAAGTTACTCCCAATTTTTGTCGGCAACAATGTTAAATACCAATAATTTTTAAATCGAAAGCAGTGTATAGATTTTATTTATTGCAGATTGTAATTTGTCCATTTATTTTCTTGAACTATATCATTTTATTCTTATCTGTGTTGATCTCACTTATTTTTCAAAAGTCAATGATATTACCAATCTCGAATTTGTCCCAATAAAGAGGGCGTTATCCCGTATTAAAAGTTAAATGCAAAATAAGATAATTATTCCTTAGAAAGTAACAAGCATTTTAAGCTAGCAACGCTGCTTTCATATCATATTGGTAGCTGGAACTGAAAACACGCCCAGCGCTGACTGCAAACAATTATTCTTCTCTCCCTTTTGAATAGATTTGCTCATATTTTCCTTGTCGTACTTGTCGTATGGCTCGAATAGACTTTTCGCGATTTGTATAATTTTCGTAATGACTGGACTGAACAATGTTGGCCTGTGGGTGTGGCGCAGTGTTGCCAAGAATATTTTTTTCAACAAGATTAACAGTTTTAATTTGTGTTAGGCGTCCGTCTCTGAGGGGTTAAGTTTTAAACACCTAAACCTCCTATCTCTGCGCCACTGGTATGAACTTAAAGCTGTAATAATTTTGCGAGGAATATGAAAAAGTAAATACAAAACTTAACCAATTATTTGGAATAGCTAAGGTGGATTTAGAAACTAGAAAATTTGGTTATTTGAGAGCAACGAAGAAAAACACAACAATTGTTTATAAAAGAATTTGATATCAAAGTGTTATTTTCGAAAAGCGGGAATTACGAGCAACGAATAATAATTGATAATTATCAGAAGATATTGTATTCTTTGAGGTTATCTGTGTCACACAAATGACGAAATGTATCTTAATGAAAATGTTTATGATTTCATCAATTTGGTGAAGTTATCTACTTAATTTTACTTCTTAAGCAACAAACTTACTAAATTTAAAAACACCCAAATCTTTTCCAACACAGGAATTTTTAAACTTACCGAAACTAACCATGCCATTTCCGTTAGTATCAAACAATTGAAAAGCAGTTTTATACAAGGCATCCGGAAAACATAATAGACCTTCAAATGCTTGAAATTCTGGATAAGATATAAGCCCATCTTTGCTGGTATCGACGATTGCTGCTAACAGCCTTACAGTGTCTTTATTGTAATTATTACCATCTAAAAGTGTTAAATATTTTATAACAAAATCCTCAGCCGTCATAAACTTTTCGCCATTTTTTTCTATCGTGGCGTATTTGTTGAAAACTTCGTGCAGGGCAGATTCATTTGCTCGACGTAGGAATCCACCTCCCTGTAAACAGTAAAAAAGAAAAATAAGCTATAAAGCTATAAACATAGCAGTTTTCATATTTCTTATATACAGACCACTTGTCATTTGTCAATACCTCTGTTTCTAGAGTTTCTGTAGCTTTTAAATACATTTAGATGAATAGTTTTTAATTCCTGTTCAGATAATTTCAATTTACAAAACAGTATTTTCAAATACAGGGTAGCGAGAAAGTGTGGCACCAAATATTTTTCCTTGAAAATAATAAACATATAATTATCAAATTTTAGGGTTATGAACAGTATTGTATTCTTTGTTTTTGAGAGAAACGAAGAATACAATACCGTTTATAGCCCCAAAATTTGATAATTATATGTTAATTATTTTCAAAGAAAATGACTTGGTGCCAGACTTTCTCGCTACACTGTATAAATTGAAATCCAACATACATAAAAAAGGATCCAACAAACCTATATTCTCAAAAATACCACCATTCTCGACAGGGATTTATCAAAACCATCCATAATTTGAAAGTATAAAATATATACCTACTTACTTCGTCGTATACTTCCATTTAAATAAAATTGGTATGAAAAGTAAGACAATGATTCAACCTCGTAGCAAGTAATATCAACAGTAAACTGTTGAGAAAAGCATGAACTAATTTTAAAATCAACTGCTGATTATCAACGCGATATGACAAAATCCCTAGCATATTTTCAATGTAGGTACGCGTTTATAATGTAATATATATATTTTTTAATAAAACTTAAATATAAGTGCATTATTTAAAGCCGTAATTTTACAATGAAATAGAAGATTTTTGAATCCAAACGGTCCCTCATCACTGAGAAGTTAGGAACCACAGATCTACACTGTTGGCCGAAATAGAGTTTTTTTAATTGAAAATATTTTTTTTGTTTTTCGGGCGATTTATTTTCTTTTTGCAGGGCTAGTAACCTAACATGTCCTCAACATAACTATAAATTTGGAAGCAGAAATTATATGCAGGGTCGGACTTTAAAGTATTTATTTCGACGTTTCGGTAGCGTTCCAGCTACCGTTGTCAAGATTAACTAGTGATAAACTAATTTTTGGTCCCTATCTGACAACGAAAAGAATATGACAACTAGACAATCAATAATATTTTGAAGTTTAAGACTACAAAGCTTTGTTGTCAAATTTTATTAAGGTCCATTCATAGTAGATTACACCTCTGGTAAAATGTGAAATAAAATATTTTATTTTATGACATTCTAACCATATGATAGTCTACTAGAAATGGAATCCAGTGAAGTGCACGTTCCAGCAACGGTTTTTATTGGTATAGCGCTTTTTTTTCGCTTATTTTGGAAATTTTGTTAATAAAACGCGTTTGTTGTTACTTTTTTGTGTATGATTATTTTTGTTTTCAAAAAATGTATGACTCAGTTTGGTAATTTTATGTATTGAAGTGTGTATCGATTAACAACTATTCCAATGATAAATCATAAGAAAACCTGGATAAAAACTTATGATGCTATCCTGATAACGCAGGTAATTGATTATTGGAAATTTCTCTTTCTAACATTGGTAACCAAATTTGACTACATTCGGCTGAAATACTAGCTACACATTCATCTGCATTTAGTTGTATTAAAGCACTTTCTTTGATTTTTCGTCTTTTATTATTGGGCTCTTTCAATATTATTTTTGTCGAATCCCATTGAATTTTATGCCCCCCTTCCCAAGCATGTTTACAAATACCTAACTTGAAGAACTCCCTATCTTTGATATATTCATTTGCAATGAGCTCAAATGCACTGTTATATAATTTTTTTTATAAGTCCGACCTTGTATATTATTTTTGCCTTCAAATTCACAGACATGTTAGGTTATTAGCCCTGCAAATAAAATAAATTGTCAAAAAAACAAAAAAAAATATATTCAATTAAAAAATGTACTTCTTCATTTCGGCCCACAGTGTATAGTAAACTTTGTATTTATAATGTTGTCCATAGATTTTTAGAAGCGGATTTTAATATGTAAGACTTGTATAATATTGTATAATACAGCCAAAAAAAGGATTAGAAATAAATATTATAATCAGTGATATGGGAGTTTATTGATAAAAAAAGATAAATCAACAGTTTTGCTTATACTGAAGCATGTAACCGTCCAAAAATCGATTATGTCATCAATATTTTTTTATTAATATATTTATTTTCCAAACGTTGATAGTAATACAGAAATATATTACCACGTAAAATAATTTAAAGAATATTTTTCATATAAATTCATTTTATCACCTATTAGTATTACAAACAACTCCGCGAAAACATAAATACGATTATATTAAAACCAAATAAAATAATAAAAAGCATCTTTAATTAAAAGCAAATATTCCACTTTAATCAGAACTAACCTCTACAGTATAGATAATACTTCTGGAGACCGTCATGGTGTTTTAAGTAAAAAAAAATTATCAACTACACATTGCTGAACAAATTCTATAAGCATCTCACATTGAAGTTCAACGTTGCGTCACAATAATAGGTGTAAAAATAGTCACAGCGCGGATTTTAGCACAGCAAACATCAAGTTGTTAAATAAATGGGTACATAAGTTTTTTAGTTCGACGGATATTTTGGCGTAAATACAAGTTAATAGAAAATAATCATGAAAAGACATGGTATATGTATATAATATGTGTAAAAAGACTGATTAATGTCAAAATTGACGGATAATGATAGTTTTACAAAGGATGCAAGCCAGTCAACAGGTTAGGATACAATAATATTTATGCTGTTTTCATTTAAAGACAATCTAGGGAATAAAAAATCAAAATAGTGAGTTTTAGAAAGGATGAAAGAAAGAAGAAAGTCAACAGGTTAGGATACAATAATATTTGTGCTGTGTTTTCGTTTAAAGACTCTATCTACAATTTGCACTAATAGACCAAGCAATAAAGTAACAAAATAGCGAGTTTTACAAAGGATGCAAACCAGACAATACAATACAATACAATTTTTAAAAAATACAGATATAGGGACACAAAAATGTATAATTTCGAAAAAGAGACGTTTTTTTTTTCGTTTTAAATGTCCATAACAATATATACATCAGATTTATACTATGTCCTTTACATAATGGCACAGTCTGTTTTCTACTAAAATATTTGCCATAAAAATGTACCTATTGCTTGGCCTATAAAAAATCAAGCATTTCTTTTTGTGGTTCACCATAATTTTGTGGTAGGTATTTTTAAAAATTGTACCGTTTTATTTTATGTACATCATCTGTTTATAACAATACCCTGTGGTTTACAAACCTATAAACTGAAATACTTCAACTAAACAATGTTTATGCATGGTCATATACTACAAACTGTATTGTGTGTATTGTCCAAAATCTATTTATGACTTAATTGTTTGAAAAACATGAACTAAAACATGTTATTTTACAACAATAATTGTTTTAAACTGTCAATCCTCCTGTAAACTGAATAGCAATTGTTGAAATGTATACAACAATATACATATACTGTATTGTTGAATATACAAAAGTTAAGATACTAGATTATGGTTCACTGATATCCTGCTACATGTTATAAAACATTAAATTGCAGCAATCTTAGAGGTACTATTTATTCATGATTATTCTGACTTGGAATAAATTATATTTGCAAGATATTTCTTAAATAAAATTATCAACAGAACAAGATATTTACTCTGGACTGGATATCAGATTATTAGGGTATGATGATCAAAAGGGAGAAAATTTGCAATCACATGATTCTCAGCCTGAACCAGAACAGATTTCAAAAATATTAGCATAAAGTCAAAATATTACTCGAAAACACTTTTGAAAGTATAAGTATGATAACTAGGAATATTTATCTTTCAATGAGATGTTTGATTCCTGATAAAAATAGGTGTAGTGATAAGAATCCAAATCATACATTACTTAGTAGAAGACACACTGTCCTTCTCTCCATCATTTTGAACACATTTTTATTACAACAAATATAATTTTAAGCTGGAGTAATAACATTTTGTAATTATTTCCACTTGGTGAAAAATACACATTTACATGATGCATATTTACTTTAAAATAACTTAAAAACAAGTTGGTAATTTCTTGTAGATAAGATTGCTCTAGTTTATATATTACTAGGTATTGGGACATATCAACAAAGATCATACTAATTGACAAGCATGGTGTGTCGTTTTGGAAGGTTCAAACAAATTCACCAAAAAGTAATTTTAGGTCATAATTTGGTATACATTTTACTTCTATAAGTAACTTTTTCAATTTGAGTTACATAATAAGTTGTAAACATAAGTAGATACATAATTCATTATATAAACTACAAAATATATGGTACCTACACCTTTAATAATGTAAAACATTAGTATTACATCATTATTACACTAAAGAAGTATTCCTAAATGGTTAAAAATTGAAATATGTCGAATTTTATAATCGCCCTTTTATGACCCATGTAAGGTTTTCTGCAAACATTAGTGCAATTTAGGGAACTTTAAGAATAATTATTATTCATTTAGATATATCGAGATGTATTTCTGTATATACAAATATATTAATATAGCATTTAAACCCGAATTTCAACAATTTTTAATAATCATGACTTACCCACCTCTTGACAATAGACGTTTTTAAGCAAGCTGAATCTGTCCATTCCTATTCAAACTACTGACTATAAGCTGAAAAGTTTGTTTCCAAAATTTCACGAAAATAAAAATTATGGAACTAATAATTATTATAATTTATTTGATTATTTTAATCATTACATACACCATGCGACAGCACACAAGCGGGTGGTGGTGACATTGACATGTCATGAACGTGACATTTTCCAAGGTCGTTTTAAATTGCCATCTTTAGACGAATAGAGGAGTAACTATTATGTAGTAGAAAGAAATCTGCTGCATAATTTTTTGTGAAAAATTTAAGCGAGAAATGAGAAATCAATCGCAGAAGCTAAAATATGCATATTTTAGCTTTTGCAATGGATCACATTTAACGCTAAAGATTAGCGACAAGCGACTTGGAACTGTCCAATTTGTACAGTCACAGAATTCGAGAATACCTCTCAGTGACAGTGACAGATTATAGTCTATGGTCAAAAATATTTGTGTACATACTAAGATAAATATTGATAAAGGTGAAAATGTATGTTTTACATGTATTATACGATTATAAGATTTAAATACATAACTAATAATGTAATAACAATAAGAGGGGTTATATCTATAAGAACTTTTTCGTTTTAGATTTGAAAAGGTGATGCTAAATCCAAAATAAACTCAAATATTGCTTAAAATGTATAGAGGCGATTGAGAAGACTTAACCTATAGACAATACCGTGGAAGATGACTGTACTGCATTTCTGATAGCTAAATATTCTAAAAATTAGGTTATTGAAATGGGCGATACTGAAGAAAATTCTGAAAATGTCATATCTAAACCTCTAGGAACCCTCCTAAATCATCTGGAAATATCAGTTTCTGAATCTGAAAAACGCGTAACTGGGTCACTAAATTTGAGGGATTTTTACACTGTTTATTTAATTGAAGTGAAGTAAGTAACCAGTTTTCTATTTGCACTGCATACTACCTACATTGATCGAGTGAATAAATATATTTGTTTGCTAATGAAAAGAGTAAAGTTCAGTAATTATATGTATTGCTAGCACCTTCAAGGTTTTGTTAAAAAAATGTATCCTGTTGGGCTACTTGAACGGTAATTAATATTGAAATCATTGCTTTAGATTTAAGCACAAACTTATACAGATACCATCCTAGATTCAGTAAATGTTATGTATAGTCATATTACTTAATTAGTTTATAAAGTTTGCTACATACTGGGGCACAATAATAGATCTTATAGGATCCAATTTTATTATTTTAGAGTAACAGACCCTGAGTTCCAAAAGAAAGTAGGAAAATTAACCACAGTTTGGAGAAGGTACACTGAATTTGAACAGCTTCATGATTATTTGGAGGTTACGTATCCTTACATAGTTATTCCTCCTCTTCCTGAAAAGAAAGTAATGTATGGATGGCAAAAATTATCCAATGATACATTTGATCCAAATTTTGTGGACAGGAGAAGGGCTGGCTTGGAGAATTTCTTACTTAGGATTGCTGCTCATCCTTTGTTAACATGGGATAAACATTTTTTGGAATTTTTGCAACATGAGGAAGATTGGAGAGAATCTTATAAAGCAAATGGTAAACGAACTCACTTTACAAAGTTGTATGTCATTCAAAGTATGTCATTGATTTGTTTCAGGTTATTTACAATTAGTGGAGAACAAATTAAAAAGTCTTAGTGTGTCTGTTAGACTCAAAAAACCTGATCCAGAGTTTGAGTCTGTCAAGGAATATGGTGCTTCTCTTTCTAATAATCTTAATAATATGCTTAAGGCTCGATCAAGAGTTGCTGAGAAACAGTACAATGTCCATAAGCTTCATGCAAACTATGGTCGTGTTTTTAGTGAATGGAGTGCAATAGAGAAAGACATGGGGGATGCTTTACAAAAAACTGGTCATTATTTAGACTCATTGGCATCTAGGTATAGTATATTTTTGTCTTTGTAGGTACAATGGAATTTTCTTGTTATAATATTTCAGTATAGACGCAAATCTTGAAGACGAAGAACTTCTAGCGGATCAACTCAAAGAGTACTTATTTTTCGCCTATGCCCTTCAAAACGTCTGCAAAAATCATGAACTGCTGCAACTCCAATTGGAAGATGCCGAAGATAGTGTTACTAGTAAAAATGTTGAACGAGTTAGAGTTCAACAAGGAAAAACTGGATTGATGTCGAAGTTGTTTGGAGCTGTAGACACTGAAGAGGTGCGGGAATACAAAGTTAATTTATTAGATCAACAAATACGAGAGGGAGTTGCTACAGTTGGTAATGTCAAAGATGGATTATGGTGAGTATTTATCTAAGATTTGAAATGTGACTTATTTTGATATTTTTTTTTTATTTCAGTGATTTTACGGATAAAGCAAAAAGTGATATTGAACGATTCCAGAACCAAAAAGTCTTAGATCTCGGAGATACTCTTAATAATTATGCGTTTTTGCAACTAAAGGTTTCTAGAAAGGTAATAATTTTTGTTGTCTTGTATAGAAAATACCAAAGTTATGCTTATTAAGCAGCTGATTTAAAATAGGACTATCTTAACTTACGCAATTGTGAATTTTATTTATTTTAGGGGCTTCAAACATGGACTCAAATACGCGACTGTCTACAAAGTATTCCTTAAGCTGTATATTATTAAAGTACTTAAATGAATTACTCTTTATATTTTTCCAATTCATATATTTAACAATTATATTATTTAAATGTACATACATACAGAGTTTTTGTTATTTATTTTAATATTTATTGTCGTTACTCATTTATTTCTGTGTTTAATATCAATCACTTGAGATATTCTGAATGTTAATATATAATAAAAACCTCACACAACTGTCTTTCTTTTTTATTTTGTCATTTTACCTGGGACGTATTGTCTTACAAGGGGGGGGGGTTGGTAAGTTGACGTAAAGAGGGAATTTGGGAGGAATTTTGAGGCGGCAAGTTTTCTCAGTATAGTCAAAGATTACAGAATAAAAATATAAGGGCGGTTTGATTCAAGTTGCTGTCCCAAACGGACGCCGCTCTCATAAATTATGTTTACAACTCGCTTTTGTTGTCAATAACGAGACCGGTAGATACCAGATAAGTTCGAAAAGCTTATTTTATTTTAAGCTATACAGGGGTAATTGGAGAAATATATTTAAATTAATAGGATTCTTTATCACAAAGGTTTATTTCGAAAAATATTCGGGATATGAATTTGAAAAAGTAAGTAAAAGATAAACTTGAATTTTTAAAATGAATCAATTCACAGTTTTTATCCAGCATCTTAGTAACTTTGTTATACTTATTGATAATCTAGCAGATATTTATCACAAATTCAATTAAACATACTCATTAGTCACTCAGGATGTGGAGTTTACTCGTGAGCACTAAGCCTAAAGTTTAAGTGGGGAATGGGAAACAATACCAGCGTGGTTCAAACGTAATTGGCTGGTATCTCAATTGCCACAAAAGAACTAACCAGAAGAGGAATTTCTGGCAAAAACATAATAATCTGCACTGATAGTAGACAAGCCCTATTAGCCTTGAACAGACAACGTGTTATATCGAGGCTAGTACTAGAGTGCCACCAAGATTTAGCTGACGCCTCGGCAGATAACAATATTATCCTGAGGTGGGTTTTAAAGGGCACGACAGGAGTAAAGGAAATCGCATTGCTGATTCTTTAGCCAGGGAAGCCGCTGGACTAAAAATTCTAGGACCCAGTGACACCTACAGCCTATAACGACTTCGACAATTGCGGAACTAGCCAAACGTTACACCCATGCTCAATCCCTTAAGAGATGGGATGGAATCAAAGAATGCTGCAGTCTTGCCAGGATCACCCTGGGCGACCCTGTGAAGCTGGCGCCGAAAAAATATTTGGCGATGACCAGGAAAAACCTACGTATAACAGGTTTCTGACTGGTCACTGTCAACTAAGGAAACACCCCCATACTATGGGGCTAGTGGACACACCTCTATGCAGGATGTGTGAACAGGAAGATGAAACTGTCAGGCATGTCTTATGCGAGTTACCGGAGTTATCGTCAATAAGAGAGTGTGTGTTCGGTGAGTCTTGGCCTACACCTGCCGATATAAAGGAGATGTCTCCTAGTGACCTGTCCACCTTCCTGAGAAGGACAGGATGGACAATGACCTAGGAGGACAACTCCTCGGGAGGATGTACAATGGGTCACATGTGGCCTAAGTGCTGTGAGCCTACACACTCACCCTCCTTACTCTACAGATACAGAGTCACCAGAATAATAGGGCTACTAAATCTTAAATTTTGATCTTTAAACAACGCGTATTTTTTGGATTGACAAGGTCAAAACAGTAAAAAGAGAAGCAGCTGCAGGATACCTTTATTAAAATTTTTTATAAATACTTAGTTTGGAGTTTGGTTTATGTGTGAAATTTAATCTATTGTCTTTCAAATCTTTCAATATACATTTGAGAGTAAAATATATACGGACTCTGGTATAGAGAATGGCATAATATTTGAAAGGAAATTGATTACATGGACGACGAAAAGAAAATTTAGTAAATTCGTTCAAAAGGAACTGACCAATTCCACTTTGGTTAGCTATACAATTGGATGTTTGTGTTTTCTTTCTTATGTAGGTACCTACTTGTTTATATAATATCCTTATTATAAAAATAAATCCGAAATTTTGTATTAGAGCAAATATCACAAAATACTTGGTGCTTATAAGCTTTGCTATTAAAGAGAAAAATATTAATATGACTTTTTGCTCATTTCCACAATCAATTAATAAATTTAAAAAAATCTATACAACATAAATATAAAACACGAACAACCAATTATAAACACCGTTCTAAAATAACAGCGCTCGACGGGCGACGTCCCATATAATATGCCAAATTAAATGCAAGTAAGGACGTAGCGACGTACTGTACCATCCAAGTCACCAGCAGCATCGGTGCTTTTCGCGATAAATTCGAACGAGTGAAACATCTTATATTTTTATTCTGTAATCTTTGGTATAGTCACAGAGTACACCATCTAACAAGAGACGAAAGTTTTCTCGATTCCTTTGAAGTCGGACTTACACGATATTGAGCGGAAATACGTCGAGGCATTGAAACATAAACTACCTGATACACTGAGAAAAGTAACGAGTACCTATTGATTCGAAGTGAAACCATAACTACACTAAGAAAAATAGTAGTGCTGATCAACATCCCTCCCAATTAGGACTATAGAATATTTTTTTCAACTACTAGCATGAGTATACCTCATTATTCATCTCATGTGTCTAATGAGAAGTAGCTCATTTGTAACCTAACCCTAAAATAATATACTCAGTGAACTAAATAAAGCTGAGCTCGGCCTTGAACTGATGCTCAACAGAGTTGGTCTTAGGGTTTGCGGGGCTGTGAGCAAAATTAAATGCGGGGCCAAGAAAAAAAGTTTATTTACTTATTATAAATGAGTATTTTTGCTTCAGCGACGGCACGTGTCTGTAAGGTAATTATTTCCTTATCGTGAAAAAGTCACGCTAGCGCGGGGCCGTGTGCAGTGCACACTTTGCCCCCCCCCCCACATATATCCGGCTCTGATGCTCAGGAACGAGCTCAGCCTCAAGTCTTGTTTATAAGTACGGGCATATGGGGAATGAAACGGATGTGACGACTTGACATTGACAGATAAACTAATTAATTCTTGCATGTGCACACAAATTTGCGATCACGAAAACTACTTTCTTTCGCCTCTTGTTAGATGGTGTACTCTGTGGTATAGTTTTCTCAGTGTTATTCTGGAATTTAACTCGGACTACATCAAAGATAAAAGTTGAAATCCTTTCATTAGTAACTCCTACGCATTACATGCTCATTTTCATTCTCAAATTGCTATTGATGTAAACCAGTACCTACAATTTCCCCTTATCCTTCAAGCTCCAATTTATACTATTGGTGAAACGAAGTCGTTGGAGCTATTTACCTAATTACAGTTTCCTGTAACAATAGTAATATTTAAGTACAGCGTGTTATCAATAGATGCGTCAAGATAATAGTAGGTATTATACTTTTATAAATGCACAATGATAAGAAAATTCAAATGAGTCAAACTAAGAGAATTAATTTTTTAAATGAAAAATGTTGGGAATTTATAATGGGGTGCTTTTAGGACGACAAATTGACTGACAGACAATTGAAAAGTAATAAAAATATTCGAAAATCAACTTTCTGAAACCAAAAGGGTATTTCTAAGTATGAAGAGAATTGACGGAAAAAAATATTTCTATTAAAAATTTGTTTGGGACATGAAATCGACTAGCACAGACAGTTTTTTCACAAAATCATTATTTTACGTTCAAAAAGTGTCATAATATTAAACAAAAAACGTATTTTCAACATAAAAAGTCTTGCAAATACCAACAAACTATGAATTTTGAACTGAAATATGCCTTTTTTTGCTACACTATAATTTATTCTGATATTCTGTGTAACTCCCCCGGAGTAAACAATAATTATGCACTCCTATGTTTATACAAGCAAACAATCGATTGATTAGAGCCATGAAAATGTTAAAAACTCATCCGAGTATTGTATTAACTTTTGTATTATAGGCCGAAAGCAAATAGAGTAGCAAACAAAAGCTGAAAATAACATATTCCATAGGCCGACTACTCATGTTTATAATCAGAGACGTATCAAAATATTTTTAAATGAGGTTTATTGTTTAAATTTGTGATAAAGACAATTGAGACTCTTAAATCTGAAGCTTTCACGTTAATATCAACTGAGGGTGAAGTGAAGAGCGTAAATTCATCCATTCAAGTATGCAGAAGAATATTGCCCCATGGTGGCATATCGAAGGCAGCTAAGTCAAGAGATCCACCCAAGAAGGTGCAAGTTCAGGGGAGATTCTCAACCACAGCAGGCCATTTTTTAGCGTATGGAGGGAAATGGCAGTCAGTCTAAATTTGTATGTATCTAATTATTATACAAATAATTGTCAGGATTACTTGACCCGGGTTTGAACTCGACAATCTAAAATTTGCAACCCAGTTTATTTATGATATCGGGAAGCAAGGTCCAAACTCGAGCATTTTTACCCTTTTGTATGCGCCTATGCATATATCACACTACACTTTTATTAATTTTTCTGATTTCTTTGTCAGAAAGGCGTATTTAGTTTCGCGGAAAGTAACATACATGTGTAATTTTTCGGTTGGCAGAGCTGTATAACTGTTTGTTACACTTAAGTGATTATCGTATGTTGGACAATGCCAACCTTTGCATATATGGGTATTATTTTAAAATCAAGTAGAATTGAGGTTAAAAATTACTTGGTTACTATCACAAGACAAAAAGAGAAATGGGGATGCCTAAAATTTGGAATATACCTAGGTACACTTTTTGTACCTTCATTATCAAATCATGATTGGATTCATTTATTGTGTTTTAATTCAAAATTTCACATATGAGAGAAGTTTGACAAGTGACACTTTCTATTTTCAAAAGATTTATCTAGCTAAAACTAAGACTTTAATTACACATAAAGAATATTTAAAAATATACGTCACATAAGATTTGTTTTAAATGTTGAGTATGGTCTGCACTAGTTCAAATTTAACTACTGGTCTTAAGAAGAAACTACATCAGTGGCTCCTGAAAGCAATGAGAAAAGAAAGATCCTCACGACGATGAGACTGTAGAGCTAATGTTATTGCTTACGTTACCAAACACATACTCATCAAAATAAACAAATATTAAGGGTGTTCTATTCTCAGAGTAACAAGTAAACTACAGGGATAATCTTATTCACTTTATTATCACATCAGTTCCAGTTTACATATTCATACATACATAATATCATACATACATTACACTTGGGCATTGCTCATTACTTGTTGGAACTTTAGTTCTTTACGCCAGGTTATGTTTGAGCGACCAGGGGTCGCGACGCAAAAGATCTGACCGTTACGCGTTACGTTACGCTGCGTTATGTTACATTGCTTCGTTATGTACCTTGCTTTTGCGTGCTGGTGCCTCCTTAGTCTCTCTCTCGTTTACGAAGCAGCGATTCATAATAATAAATATGCTCATACCCGGATTCGAACCCGGGCCGCCCGCGTGCAATGCGAGCATTCTAACCACTGAACCACCGATGCTATATTGAAATTCTATGCAAAGCTGGTATTCGCAGTGCTAGTGATCTACTTGAATTTGTTCGGATAAATTTTTACTATTATTTCCATAATTTTTTTTGCGCGATTAAGGGGTCTAGCTACTTTTCGAAATACAGGGTATTGAAATTTTGATAACTTGAATGTTTTAATTCGATAACTTTAAAATGGATTGATAAATTGATTTGACATTTGGCAGGTAGTTTTTAAATGTAAAAGGGCATATTTTGAAAGAAATTGTAGTTTGTGCAACTAGTGTGGATATGATGGCCATATCGCACGAGGACGAAGATGAAGCACGACGCTGTAGGCGGAGTGCTCAATCGTTCAAGTGCGATATGGACAATCCACACGAGTCGAGCAGCATATTTTTTCTACGACCCACTTAGGAAAAAATCTAGAGAATAAAAATTTCTATAAACTGTAATATAACTTCAAATTAAAAATTTAACAATTCAATTTTATGTTTCCACTAATTTTGTGGTAAACGTACAGTTCTTGAATGTCCAATTTGTATAATGCTACGGTTTCCTTTTTTAAATATACGATGCTGTTATAAGTAGATGTTGCCAGTCGGACTCCCTCATGGAGGGTACCGTACCATTATCTATAATAATGAATATTCTGCTGAATATTTCATACGTCTACCTGTTGTCGTTATTAATATCAAGCAGAATGATTATTTAAAAATAAAATTAACAATAAAAAAAATTCCTCGCGGGGAATCGAACCCGGGTCTACCGCGTGAGAGTCTGGTGTGCTTACTACTCAACCACCAAAGAATATGCAAATTGTTTATCTATAACGTCAGATGTATTACATAACTTTTGCTTAAAAGGAACTAAAGTTCCTACCGTGTGTCCCGCGACACGTTCTACCTTTTTTTTTCTATCAAGGTGTACATGAAGATAGAGTCTTCAGCTTGTTGCTTCCTTTGTAGAGCCGAACATACAATTATGGCATCGTTGCCGTACTAATTACAACATTTAGGGATATAACAGATTAAGCTTATCTGATCTTATTTACCCCGTTTTGTTCATTTCTTTATCTTATATTAAATCCCATATGAAACAATCTATTTTTTCTTTCAAGTAAACATTTTTATAAGTGTAATACCAGGTGATTGTTTATGGTTGGTAATTTACATCCACACCCCGTACCTATACTGCATGTCACGCTAAAACTGTAACAATAAAAGTAGTTGAAATGTCACATGCAGCTGCATTATATGCATTTCAGCGCAACAATAACAATGTGAAGTGAGGCTTTGTTTAGTGATGTGTACATTATTGTGGGCTGTAGTTTTTTAAAGCAATTTTGATATATGGGAATAACTTAGTTGTATTGTGGATCGGTTTCATTATGGAGATTTTCAGTATCAGTGGAGCTAAGTCGAAGTGTTATTAAATGCGTTAACATTTAAACGATATAATAGCAACAAATAAAAACAATATTTAAGGCAAAAAATAAAAAAATTAAGGTACTTATATATTATTACTTATAAAAACTGGAACAAAAGTATTCTAGAAATATTGAGAAACATCCTGTAAAATACATTTGAAACCAGCTCATAGATTTTTTATCAAAAATTCATTTTTTCCACTAGGATGAGTTTGTGCTCCACCATAGTGATCTTTGTAACGTTAACAATGTTCAGCAATATTACAGTGTCATCTAATATCTGGTGGCGTGCCGGTAGAATGACCGGATTATGGCTGAACAGATGTTTCTTGACCAATGATCTAGATTCAATGAAATATCCCGAACGAGCAGCGATTGTCCTGAAGGAATGTTTAACAAAACGAGGACTGAAC
The DNA here is from genome assembly GCA_910591675.1 of Galerucella calmariensis. Lineage (NCBI taxonomy): Eukaryota > Metazoa > Arthropoda > Insecta > Coleoptera > Chrysomelidae > Galerucella > Galerucella calmariensis. The sequence goes on along the minus strand of CAJUYG010000290.1, from coordinate 49,280 downwards.
ATACTAGATAGGGCAATTGGTGAAGACGTTATTAAACTTTTCGATGGAGTGGAATTAGTTAGATATAAAGATATGAATTCCACAAGTGATCACAGGTAAGCAAAAAGCTATTCTTTCTCTGTAGGTACTGCTTTCTTTCGTAGTTTAATAATATTCCATTTCTTTAGATAAATACGTTGTGTTTTTACCTTTTCTTTTGATTTTCTGAAGTAGCGTGGAATATAAATTTAAAAAATCTTCACTTTTTGAAGTATTTGTAGTTTTTAAAAGCTAAAATAGAGCAATGCTTTTAGCCTAACTACTAAGCTTACTCCTAAACGAAAAGAGATTGGATCTAAATATCGATCAAAACATAATAACTTTATTATTGAATTATGGAAGAATGCGAAGACATTAATGGAATCGGTCGTATCAAGGACAAACAAAAACTTGTAGCACATTTAGTTACAACTAAGTAAATCCCTTTTAATTGGGTTTTGTTGCTTTTTATCATTCCTTCGAGAGAAATAAATATGAATTTATATTGTCAATGGCGTACGGTTAAATTATTTTAGAGTATTGCAGCCGGCTGGGGTAATAAAATTCCTAGAAGAGGAAGGGAATGCGGAGATAATAAATAAATAATGTTATGTCTATAAATAAATATACTGTAAAAATTCTACACTTTCCAAAATTCTAGAGTGAGAACGAGGGAAAGTAGATAAATAAATAAACCAAAATGAATATCCCAACTAGCAAAATGGAATTCTAAGAGAACTGAATTGTTGTATCGAATAGCGTTGTTTTAAGGACTGTTTGTTTTTATTAAGCCTTTTGTTGCGATAATTTTGTTTTTTAAAGAAAATTGTTGTATTAAGTGATTCTATAGCGACTTTTACAATATATGCTATAACGCATTATACGATCATTTCTCTTGAAATGATATAATACCTTATAAGCAAGTTTATACAATATCAAAAATATATTTTATACCTATTGTATAAGTGTTCTATAATATACTATATAACTAACAGCTACAACATTATAAAATAGTCACTTAAGCTTGTCTTATTGAAGCTGTATAATGTTGTATAATAAATATTGTATAGCATTCAATTGCGTGGCATTATAAAACACTTTTTAGTTGTATAGTGCCTAAATATTCTTCGTTATAAAACAGTTATCGTATACCGTTCCATTTTACAATAAAATATTGTTTAAGGCATTTCTTTGGGATAAAATTTTTGTATTATGAATCGCCATGTTTAAATAAGCAATTCTTGTACCACTATCGCCGCCATTAGGTATATATTAGTATAATGTACTTGAAACTTAACCAGAATTGAAGCGCTTCATTTTCTTGCCAAATATATACCTATAATCTATCAGTAAAATTTGCGGCGCATCAAAATTTGTGCTATTGAACCATCCAAATGAAATTATAATTCTTACTATCCATATCCGCCCAAGCGGCCCAAGTCGTTTTGATAAGTCTCCATTTCTACAAATGAAATGTATGATGCACGTTCAAATTGAAATATAATTTGGTTCTGATATTCTTCACTAAAAAATGCAATGCTCTTATAAACTGCTAGATGACAAAATGTTTCCATTGTGCTCGAAACAACAGCATTATAAAAAATATATTGCATTATACAACCATTTTGTAAGACCTTCATAGTGCCGCTTCAATTCCATTTTATAGATGTGACTGCATGGCAACTATTAAATCATTTTATAGTAGCTGTATAAATGATTATAAAACAGTCGATTAAGAGTTGTGTAAATGTGTATCAAAGAATCATATGAGAGTTGTATAAACTTTTAATAGAACAGTTGTATAAAAATGAGCCCTTTTTAGTTGTATAAGGATCATTTAATTGTTTTGTAGACCGTTATAAGAATTTTAGTATCCTATATCTTGTAGCAGTTTATACAAACCTTATAAAATTTAAATTGCTACTTGGAAAATGCGGGTGATATTTAATACACTGAATATTACATTCCTAAAACAAATTGTCAGATATCCACTATTATACAGCAGTGAAATACGGAATGTAGAAGTGAAAAAAGTGGAGAAAGGTGCATAAGAAAGTAAACTAACAAAATAAAACTTAAACAAATCACTGAGAGGTGAAAAGGCTTCTAATTGAGAAGAAGCTTTATTGTTATTTGAAACATTTGGTAATAAATAAACTTCAAATTAATTAATAATAATATATATTGTAACAAGTATATTTACATATGAGACATTTTAAAAATCGAATACATTTTTTAACAGTTAAAAAATTCCGTAGCTGGAAAGTAATTGAACAATGCTTTGAAAAACCCCGAACATTTTTCCTAAAATGTGCACCAAAAAGAATACCACTGTTTTTACGTGCTTCTTCAATTCTTGATCGGCATATTTGTCGAAATATTTCGACAAAGAAATCAATAAAGGATCGTTGTAAAGTGGTCGTCCCATTTCTTGAATATTTTCTCCTTTATCTTGCCTCATATCTTGTTCTACAAAACTGTCCAACAAGGCTACGATGACAGTTTCTGCGTATTCCAAGTCTCTCTTTCTCCTGTCGCCAAATGTGAATACATTTTCCTTCATGAATTTTTGACAACTCTCAGATTTGTAACAAGCCACAACTGGTACCAAAATTGTTGAAACTAGAGTTAAAATTGATCCAGTGGTGTAAAAAATTGATTTGTAGCTAGTACTAACATCACCTTTTTCTTTTGGTTGTAGCTCTGTCGCTATTTTTTCGACATTGTCATTTGAAGTATCTCCAATTTGAGATGTCGGTTTTTGTTTATCCGTCAAAACCAGATTGCTTGCATCTTTGATTTTTTGAATGGCAGTTGTAAGGGTATCGATGTTTTGCAAAACTGCAGCTGTAGATATGACATCAATCATACAAATGAATATGATGGATTTCAAATATCGATTCATGATCTGAAACAAAAGAAATTTGTTATTTTAACTGCTGGTCAAAGCAAACTTTGTCTCAATAATCATACGGGACGTCCAAAAAATAAGTTGCGAGGTTTATAAATGTCTTTAACACCATGGTGTATATACAATTATTTCCAATACTAGCCAAATTTAAGACAAAAATTAAAAATAATTCACAAACGCACCACGGGAAGCGTTTACTCCGTCGTCTGAATGACAAGTACACTGTCAGTTTTCAATATATTATGAACGTACTCGTTATGTCATCAGTCATTTTTGGATGGGCGCGAATTTTAAGCTAATGGCATTTTCATTCAAATAATTTTATCTTGATAGGTAATTTCAAGCAGCTCCTGGGTATACAAAATTATGTTGCACAAGTTTTTGTTGAACTACTATCTCTGAATTCTCAAAATATTTGAATTTGTCCATTATTGACCTAGGTTGATAATAGAAAATTATTAACCACCAATAGAGGAATTCAACTTCTCAGTTGGCTAGAAGAAGCAATAATTGTCAACTTCACAGTTAGTAGTCGAAAAAAAATATTGTCAGTAGTTATTTTATGCTTACACAGGAAAAAAAATATTTAAAAGTTCGATAGGAATTGTAAATCATACAATATGAAATGTGTAATACATGGCAAGATAAATTAAAGCAACGTCGAAGTGAATTTATGTTATAACTCTTTAACTAACACAAATTTTTGACTATTAGTTTGACTATTAGTAAAGTAGAGACAAAGGGGAACATGGAACCCTGAACTATTAAACAATTTATGACTAATTGCTTCAAGTACAATTAAGAAGTTAAGGGAGTAATTGAAATTATAAATAGACAAGCTCTTGTTAGATTGATGGGATTTAAAAATTTGTTGAGACTTACCCTGGTGCACTTGGCTGGTTAAACACTCTCACGAAACTGAGCAAGAACAACTGAAAACATTTCCGGAATGCAAACGTTTTTAGACATTTCGAACAGGTAGTCAGTTATCTCTTAAAATTAGGGTATTATGGAAAATAAAAGACGGTAAGTAGAGGTAAAGAGAAATACGACTCTAGGAATAAAGGCAACAATATGTACAGGTACTTTACTAACAATCAAGGGGTAATAAAATGTAAGTAGTTTATATAATCTCTTGAAATCCTGCCAGAGATCTTCAGGTATACTTCCGCCTGTAGGCAAAAATTTTATATCCGATGATTGAAAATTGGAAATTTGAGTAAAACAAATAAATTTGATATTTAAATGAAGTTTATCTCGATAAAAACACAAATGCGACATATTTCTAATTGAATTAATTCATCAAAGTGATAAATAGATTTAACTTTGGTATGATTGGAACCAATTGCTATGTAAGTTTATGTGATATATTAGGAAACTAGACCAGCAGAATATATAGTTAATTGCTGCACAAAATATACTCGACAAACAAACAAAATAATAATATGCATTTGGATTTTCCATTTTTTTGTATATTGTATTTTGTGAACTTAAATTTGAAGCAAGTACACAAATGAAATTGATAAAATACACAAAAAGGTAGAATACACAACCTACACATATTAGGCCAGTCGGTATGGATCATTTCGGACCAAAAGTAGGTACAAGTAGTTAGCAATGGGGCTGATTTTTTTAATAAATAGCTCAAAGTATGTAGATTATTATAAAAAAAGTTTAGCAGGCTATTGATTTCCCAAATTACAAAAAAAAATAACAAACTTTTTTTTTGAAATTCTTTTATAATTCGCGCTGGGAGGAAGGAAGAGAAAAATAAAAAATATCTCCGTGTAGGGGAAAAGTTTTGCAATAAAAAAGGTCTTCTGCGTTTCTTTCGCCCGAGCAATGGTTTATCCGGAAAAAATTAGGTAAAAAATTAAATCTTAAAATTATAATAATCGTCTTTTATACCTTTTCACTATATACATTTTGCTGGTTGAATATTAATCTTCATATTACACGAGTATCGAATTTTATTTTGTAAAAATAAAGAAGATTCCTACCCGAATCTATAAAAATTGCTATTTTCGCTTATAATATAAAAATCATTGAATCCAAAAATGTATGTAAATTAATTAATTTTGTAATTATATATTCTTGATTTTAGAAGTTTCCCCAACATTTCTACGCAAACCCCATTAAAATTACTTTAGTTTTATTAAAGTTATATATTTTCTAATAATGAAATAATAATGAAAAGTGTCGTATTTCGTAATTAGGAAAAATTAATTATCCGTAAATTTTATTATAACAATTTCCATCCTTCGCAAAATTGTTTCAATGCCACCTTATTATATAATACCTATATTTTTCATTGAGATACTTGGTTTTTGATTAAAATATATTTATATTATATATGAGTAATTTGCTAAAAATGATTATGTGCTATGACAAAAAAAAGCCATTTCAAAGCTGACACTTTCCTCGTCAAAACGCCCTATTACAATTATTCACATCTACATTATAACTGTACAATAGTTTATAATGTACTCTGCCGCGCTTCAGAAAATAGAGTCGCGCGGATGCGAAACACATGCTTAGTTTATTGAATTTTTTCCGGACAAACCATTGCTCGGACTAAAGAAACGCAGGAAACTTTTTTTGTTGCAAAACACTCCCCCTACACGGTTTCCCAGCGGGAAATATTAAAGAATTTCGATTTTTTTTTAAATTTGGAAATCGGTTAACTTTTTTTTATATTCATCTTCTTACTTTGAGATACTTATGAAAAAATTCAGCCGTATTGCTAATTACTTGTAGTTGTTATATACCTATCGTCTGGCCTAATAATGCAAAATGTAAATTTTACATACCATTCCGATATTTTCTGTAGGCTGTGCTATTGTGCCGAAGAAAAGTATTGCTCTTCAATCTACAATAACCAAATTTCATTTCAGACAAACTTTTCAATATCAATATAAATCAGGTATCCAACTTATACCTATACTAAGAATAAACGCTCCATTATTCTTAGTACAACTATTCAATCTTGTTTTATATCAGCATTATATAGATATGACCATCAACCTGACCCTACTTTAAGTCATTGTGAATAATTCTAAGGAGGCAGATTTGATTCACAATTGGTTGTTAAGCCGATATCCGGTTTTTGATATTTTATTGAAGTATTAATGTACTAATTTGCAAAATTTTTAAAATGTTTGGAATCATCAACTAGCTAAAGACGAAGTTTGCAGCATTCTTTTTTTTTTAGATGTATTTAACATTTTCCCTGTGGAATTTTAAACAAATCTTGTGTAAAACTAAAATAACTTATTACTATGAAATATATTGAAGTTTTCGTGAAGAAATCGTTCATAAAAGACGTGTGAATAGTGTGGATAGTAGAAATCTATAGTGTGGAGAGTTCCAGTACAGGTCTCACTTCATGTGATTTTTTTCTGCGTGTCAAATTATATTACTTTTTATAGTTTTTTTCGCCACTTGCTTGCTGGAGTGTAGATGTGAATTAAGCACGTTTTCTGTGGGATCCACTGCTTATAGAATTATGAAAATTGTAAAGCATATTAGTACTGTTAATTAATTCTTAATTATTTTAACAAAAGAAGCTAATAAATATCAACTAAAAATTTTATCGAAAACAATAGGTACATCAAACTAGGAAACTTAACATTGCTGGTAAATGTTTTTCATTTCACTTATTTACAGTACCTACATTTATGATTATCTAAAGATTTAATATTTTATAATGTTTGATGATGTTTGATAATAATTTCAATAAAAATTAATTCCACAGAAGAATACTGCACGTCTTTGATTGGCTTAACATGGGTTTAACCTTGGCATAACCTTTTGTTTAATGTAAGATTATAATATTTTCAAAAATATGTAGCCTTTTACGTATGTGTGAATTAAATTTGTTGAAATATTGAAATTGTATCACTACCACAAATTTTTTTTTTTGAATATAAATTGACTTAAACTAAGGGGTGTTTCTAAAGTGTAGTGAATAAGATAAACATAGAAGTTTGGGAGGATATGTACCTACATAATTATTAGATTTATTTCGCGCAAAATAAAGGAAAAGAGCTCCCATTTTTAGAGGGAAGTGAGAGTCCATTTTAATGAAAGATTTTCATAGCACACTCATCTTCAGAGGACCACGCAGAAAGCTACCAATTGCTCTCGGTACATGTACATGAAGAATGTGTTGAGAAAAATTTGGTCATAACCCAAAATTGACTCAATGGCTGTTAGACCAATGATAGTCTATGGTCTGGTGGACAAAGACACTGGCGAAAACGTTTATCAGAGGACAATCGCTAAATTTGACAGCAGACCTAATAAGCAAAGATGTGAAGAGGAAGACGTATGCTAAATAGGTACTAAAAGCGGACGAAACCATTAAATTCAAGTGTCACTTCCTGGTGAACTTGCGATATATTATTATCTATATTAAAGGTTTGGTCTAGAGGTTGATTGGCTACATGAAAAGAGTTGGGTTGGTGAATATAATCTACATTCAGAGCGAAAAAAGTCGCAATGTAATAGGTCTTGTCATCAAATCTAATGTAAAAAAGATTCGTGATTAATTTGTGTTAACAATTAAAACATATTCATTTCTCTTTAAATGTGTTAAGCTTCATAAATATCTAGAGAGTCTAATTTTTGTTTGATTTTTCTCTTAATTTTTTTCCAGGCAGCTAACAGTATCCAGAAATGATGAGGTGACAGAATGGAAACTGCAATACATAAATGCTTTGAAAAAATTATTCGACTCTCATGTTTTGAAAATCCGGCTTCAAATTTTTGAGAGCAGTTCTGCTGAGGAAGGTGAGTTTCCAAAGCATAATTTAACAGTCCAATAAATAATTAATACAGCAAAAATAAATTCTCCTTTCTTTCCTCTCCTTCCTTGTTCTTATTTCACTCTTTATTTGATTTTTTTGTTAATGTCTTTAAAGTTATAATGTCCATATTTATTTAGTAATTGATATATATTACATCAGTAATACTATTTGAAATACAGTTTTATAATACTTGGACATCTCTAGAATTCATTTCTGTTCAAATTTAGTTCACTTGGTAACAACTATCAAGCTTTTATATCATTAAACAACTGAAACAGCATCAAAACAATCTCATTTCTGTAATGTAATAATCCGCATGTCTTTGGCTGTCGTTAGAGACGAATTTCTAGGTGAAGGTTCCTTCAATTTATATTTCTACCCAGAGAATTCCAAGGATGTATATACGATTGTATTTTCTTTTTTCTGTATCAGATGCTCTCGTCTTCGAAAGTATATTACAGTTTAAATATTTTTACTGAGGCTTTACTGAATTTGAAAGAAGTAAAACTAAATAAATATTTTCTGTTTGCTTAACTCTTAGACTTACTACAAGGTTTAATTCAATGTTTCTTAAGTTATTAACAAGAAAATCATCAGTATTATGAAGGAGCGACCGTATTTCATCATTTAGATCTGAAACTTTGATTAAAATCTAAAGTTTCTGTTATGAAATAGCTTGTTATTAAAATATTATTCTTCATTTTACAGGTCGTCATCGTCGAAGACAAAATATGTTTTCCCAGCTTCTAATGTTCGGTTTAATTGCAGCTTCGTTTATTGTAATTCCAATGGGATTTCAATTTCTAGCCATCTTGGGCGGCAAAGCTCTTTTGCTAGCTAAAATGGCACTGCTACTAACTTCCATCCAAGGGCTTAAGAAAATTGCAACATCAAATTTTAACTATGGATTGTATTCGTATGGAAATGGTGGACATCCATGTAAGAAGTTAGATTTTGATGAATTTGATGAAAGTATTTATGATGATAGAAATAATGCATTTTTGTCAGTCGTATTTGAAGGGTTGAATAATGAGGGTGGTTTTGGGACTTGGGGAGGGAAAATAGTTTGTAAATTTTGAACGAAATGGCACTTAGTGAGTTACTAATGTTTTTTTTGTTTTAATCTAAAAATAGTGAAATTGCGGTAAACAATATTGGTATATTAGTCTGATTTGTTGCTTTCTCATACAATTCTACAGGGTTAAGTGATAATTTTCACTGGTAATGTCAAACGCAAGAAAACATTTTCACATATCACGTTAATTTTTAGGGCCCTACGACAGGCAGTGGCCTTTAGAAGGTCCCGAAGGGTATCCGAGACCAACTCACGGGGAAGAATATTCAGATTTGTTGCACCCTAGAACCGGTCTTATACAAGAATAGTGATTAGATACTATTATATGTTATTTATTTTAAAAGTTAAATATATTTATTTATTGCGTATTTGAATTTTCTTTTTAAACTGTTTGATCTAAATTAGTACTTAAAATCGACAGTGCTTCGTGGACGAATGATTATTAAAGATGTCCTAAGCTGAACTTATGAACGAAGGGGAATGTTAATTGAATTTTGTAGTCGGTTTAAGAAATTTGAAGTATATTATGAGAAGTTCACAGGGTAGGAGGAAATAGGTTTTGTCTGTCCAAATTCAAGTTAACCGAACCACAAAATGAATGAAAATATTGATAGAAAGATCGAAGGAAATTTTCACGAAGAAATTAATTGCTTTTAAAAATATTATCATATGCGCATGCTAGACGAAATTTTTTTATAATAAATGAAGGGAAAGGTTAGTTTGGGTTGTATTAGATGTACCTAGACTTGAATATTAATAAAAAAAATATTTCTAATAATAAAATTGAAGCATGGTAGTAGAAAAATCAAGTTACATAAGCCTGTTTGCTATAGTCGAAGAAGACACAGAGGTTAAATATACCCGGAGAAAATAATGATGGTTGATGTTTCCTGCACACTGGTTGACATATTGTCACTTTGAAATGTCAAAGTGACATAACTGACATTTAAATAAAAACTTCGCTGGGGAAAGACTTTTTAAAATCGCAGAAAACTAAATACATATCCTTTTTTCTCCCGTCAAAATTGCATAAGTCTGTCTTATTAATCTTACGGATTTAATTTGGAAGTTATGATTAAACGCAACAAAAGAAAACAAAAACGGTGTGTACGTCTTTGTTGAATCGTATGACCCGCATGATAAAACTGCATTTGACTATACTGAATAATTTATTATATGAAATTATACAACAAAATAGTAATTCATTCAAAAATTCAGTTAACATACCTTTGGGGGTCTTGGTTACAATTAATCTGTACTGTGGTAGCTCAACACCGCAGAATGTTATTAAGATTTTCGAAATGGCAATAAAGAGGCTTTATTACACATAATATCCAAGGTGAAATTTTTTAAAGATTCTGTAAACTGTGCCATATATCTTAATCAAGATTTATGCAAAGTTATTTTGAGGCAGTGAGGTGTTTATACATTTTTCTACCTTATTTCTACACACCACTCCTGCCCTGTGTCATTTCCACTCTATTTCCGCTCCCATAAAATCATTTTCTCTGTATGTTGAAAATCATGTTTTAACGTAAAAATAATTTTTCTTGCCAAACATTTTGCTTGCGAATTAAGCCAAATGGTACTCCCCCTGCTGACTGAGATCTGAAGGTCGCTCTAAGGCCACTTTCTGTTTAATCTGTTTTCGTGAAATTGTTTTGTTTTTCGGTGTTATTATTATGTAATAGTTCGATAATCCTCTCCATCAGTTTCCAGCGTTTAACAAAATAAGAAATAAGCTGTGTACATGTAGCTGTAAAAAATTTTGGTATCTATATAAATACAGCTTTTTCTTTTAATCTTCCATGTAGCCACAATATATCTAGGAACTTTAACGTTTTATATACAGTTGTCTCTAGTTTTATTACACTTTCTGGAGCTAGAGGTCAAGTGCAAATTGTATCAATTTTAGAGATGGCAAGTTTTTGTAATCCACTCTTAAATATTCCGATTGTTTGATTGACAGCAGAGAGTTGCTTTATCCCAGAAGGTTTCTTTTTTAGTTTTTATTTTAGTGCAGTCTCACGCTTAGATTACTTTAGCCTGTTGTTCTTGGTGGTCTTTACCACACTTTTTTAAGATCCCATCCTTTTTTTTTGCAATATTTCAAATGAAATGCGTTGTTGTTTTACCTTGAAACTTTTCATCTTGGTGACAGTGAGACCATAAATATGGGAAACTAAGTTCGAATAAATAAACGTATTTTGATTAATAGAAGACGACGACATGTTTACAGAGATTTTAATAGCATCACGAACTTGCGTCTACTTTTGAAATATAAATTAGTAAAACTTGATAAATATTCGCAGTGGTACTTTGATAATGTACGTGAGAAGAGCTTTTTTAATGAAAATATAAAGTTGTAATTTCTGGAATCCACTTGCACGTCTGAAAGCTGGAAGTTCGAAAGAAGAATATTAATAAATAAATATTAAATTTCTCAGCGACGCTATATATTTTAACAACCTCCTAATTCCAAACAGACATCTGTGGTTACTCCGATAGCTCAACACCATCAGGCTCTGCAGCAAACCAATCATACACATGGAACAATAAAAATTTGCTTGGTCAGCCAATCAGCTTTGAAAGCACTTAGCTTTTACATTGTAACGTCGAAATTGATATTAGAATGCCAAAAAAGACTCGCATCAATAAAAGAACTCAATAGAGTATTGCTGGTTTGGATAACTGGCCACTCTGGCATGGATGGCAATGGGAAGGTAGTCTCTTGCAAGGGAGGGTGCAGCAAGGATCGGAACCCACAAATACATCATTCGAAAAATAAAATGTATAGAAATAAATGTTAGGTTGTAGCAGCCATGACCTAGTGTATCTAAGTGTCATCTGACTGTCCCCTTAGTTCTATATCCTTTTTCAAAAAGTATATGTAGTAGATTTTGAAGTTTTATTTAAATTACGAGACTTATTAGCTACTTCCGCAAATAATTTTGAGAAAAAAATTACCTGTAAGCATATTCAAGATACTTTGGCTACACTTATGATGAGCGGGATTCAATATCGTGGTTTCGAAAAATAAAGTAAGTAATATTGCAATCTGCTGTGTCTAAGTTTTCGAATTTCTTTTATAAACTCACGGTGAAGTTTTCAATAGCAGATTGTTAAAAGTTTTCACTTTATAATGCTCGGGCGTGTAAGGTGAGTACAGAGTGGAAATTAATTAAAATATTTATGCGAGTATTTAGCTTTTGAATTCAATTCGTTATTCTGAAGATTAATCAATTATAGGACACCAAGATTACTGCAAAAATACTATAATAAGTATGTACATTATGTTGGTAAAAAAGGAGGTATGAAATAAGACAATGAAAATGTAATTTTTAAGAGGAATTTCGCTTTTATAAAGTCTATTCTTGAGAAAATATTGATTAATGTGAAACCGATCAATTTTTTTGTTTTCTTTTATTTTCAAAGTATGAAAAAGAAGTTTTTTTCATTGGTGAACCATTTTTCCTATTTAAATCACGCCTCAGCGTGTTTTAAAGTTACCGTGTCAACATCAACAACTCGAGAAACGAAGTCTAAATCTATGGTCTAAATCAGGGGCTCTCAAACTTTTTGACACTGCGACCCCCTTTTTAGACCTAGTATTTCGGCGACCCCCCTAGTATCTTCTCATCTCGAAGGTTTGGTTGAACAGCTGACAGATTACATTCCAAATAAGGATACGAGTGGGGTTTTGTGGGTAGTCAATCCGTTCAGTGATCAAGTCGTAACAAAAGCTGAGCTAACTTCTCGTGAACATGATCAACTGATCGAAATTTCAAGTGATCAGTCAGCAAAACTCACTTTTAACAGTGCTTGTATCGACAAATTTTGGATAGGTATTAAAAATGAATACCCAGAACTGTCCACAAAAGCATTACAGACTTTGATGCCATTTTATACGTCTTATAGGAAATGGTATTTAAATTAATACTATTGACATTCACAGAACTCAATGAGCTTGAACTTCCAACAAAATACAAATTAGTTTATGTTTTATGAATTCAACCACTTGACATTTAGTTCTTATTTCCATCTATGATTTCCATTTCTTGTAGTAGTTATAGACCAGTATTTATAATTTCAAAGTGCACTAATAAAAAAAATAGCGTAAAGTATTCGTGGATAACTGGTCTTTAAAACACTTGCTCTATTTCGAGCACGACGGCAAAATCACGCGTTTTTTCAAGACCTTAATATCCATTTATACTTTAATATACTATTTTATAAATATTATGATATGAGATAGATAAATAAGTGGTTTATTCACTCAACCAAACATTTTTTTTTTCGACATTGAACATTTTACTTTCATTTCGGTTTAATATTTATTCAATTTGCTGTAGACTTTCTTGAACCCTTTAAAACAAACGTTGTTCACCTCATGTACCTACCTGTTACTTATTTGTATTAGAAATCCTTACGACGTGCCTTGTCATTATTCAACATCAAACAAACACATGATAAGGGAAATATCACGACAAAAATAAAGAAAAAAAACATTACCTAGTGTTAAAACACCAAGTGCGTCGTATATTGCTCATCTCGACAGTTTGTAGAGAACTACGTGATAACGAAAACGTGATCGGCTTTTGGCCTTCAGTGAATCCACATATATTTTTTGAGGTAACTTTTTTATCATTTTTTCTAGCAATTGAACAAAATTATAAGTTACATCCCATTTGAGCATATTTGTAGGAGTGCTGAGGTTTGATATATCTTGAAAAACATCTCCAAGGGTTTTTGGATCAGGAGTTTTCTGTGTTCCTGGTTCGTCACGTGTCTCCAGTACGACTGATGAATGCAGTTTCAAACCCTAGCTTTGCTAGGGTGTCTACAATAGACGTTTGTCCCGGGCCCACTTAAGAGCTACTCTATTATGGGTAGCCAAGGTTAATAGTTTTTGTAGGCATTCCCACACCAGTCTAGATCTTGCTTCTATTGCAGCTTCAGGCTGCTTTTCATGTTACAGGCAGGAAAGCTTCGAAAGTTTTGATAGCTCCAGCTAGGCTTTTTAAACACCAAACTAAGTCCCCATAGGTGACCATGGATCTCACCACGGTTGTGTACAGCCAGTGTACGATCCGTGGATTCAATCCCCATCCCAATGCAAAGATTATGGTTAGCATAAGGTATAATTTTTGTCATAGTAATTGGGTCCGAATCTTAAATTAAAACGTGTGATTGTGCAGGAGTTCATTTGATTGAATAAAGAGATAGCCATGAGCTACAATTTATTCAGTGTTCAATTTTTTCTGTACAATTTAAGGTTCCTATTCGGATATTTGACATTTTCGCACAAACCCTTTGTCCTTAGTTTGTAAATGTAAAGTGACCCATGATAATATCCTACTCTGCTCATTAACGACAAAAGCAAAAGCAATCGAAGAAGCACTCAAGTCACTCAACGTTGGCATCGTCGGCAATGAAAGGCTGGATAGTAAAACTAAGAAAGCTTGCAGAATGGACAATTTCAATGCAGCTTAAGTACTTTTAAACGATGTTTTTAACGAATGTTTCTTCAACACTAATTTCGCCATTACAATTCAACAATGTATACCACATTACTCCTTCTCTTATGTTGTCAAAGCGTACACTTACGTTATATATCCTGATTAAAATTGAGGTTTGTATTTGGTATTCTAAGTTTCGAATACTATCAAAAGGTTTCATATAATTTGCATCACGAAATGCCAACAAGTTGCAGCATTTAATTCCATCACTGGGGAAATTTTAATATCAACTTGTACTCACTAGCTAATTAATTTGTCTAAACTTATGAAACTATGACTAGCATTTGGTTGTTATGAAATTAATTTAACTGTATTCCTATGGAAGAAATATTATATTATTTTCCTGTGACAACAACAAGCCGCAATATAACTTTACTTACCCTTGGCTTTACAAGCTTTATTATTAGGTAATAAAAAGTTTTAATGTTTGGTAAAAGTTTATTACCTAGTCATAAAATTGAATGTTGCGTTTTCTAACAACGATGTTTAAGACAATAACGGAAAAGGGTTTTCTTGTATTTGGAAAATATTTGGAATAACCGACAGTAATTGGAAATGTTTTAATAGGATTGAAGTGAACAATTTTATTGAAAGACCTTAAAATAAATCACGTTTTCCACTACTAGCTGTGAAGTTGACAATTATTGCCTCTTCTAGCCAACTGAGAAGTGAATTTCTCTATTAGTGGTTAATAATTTTTTCTATTATTAACCTATGTCAAATATTTTGAGAGTTTAGGGATAGTAGTTCAACAAAAACAACATAATTTTGTATACCCAGGAGATTGTCTTTAACATATTTGCTGCTTGAAATTACCTATCAAGATTAAATAAATTGAATAAAAATGAAAAGAAAACCTTA
This sequence comes from Galerucella calmariensis, assembly GCA_910591675.1. Classification (NCBI taxonomy): domain Eukaryota; kingdom Metazoa; phylum Arthropoda; class Insecta; order Coleoptera; family Chrysomelidae; genus Galerucella; species Galerucella calmariensis. The sequence goes on along the minus strand of CAJUYG010000290.1, from coordinate 34,088 downwards.
CTTCGCTGAAAATGATGTGAAAGTGGATATTTTGTTAAGTGTCGAAGAGAATCCAACTTCAAGTACACGTCAAATTGCCCGTGAAAATAATGTTGGTCATACAACTGTTCTAAGATGTCTTCATAAAGAAAAACTTTATTCCTACAAATTAACTTTTGTGCAGGAGTTAACAGAAGACGAACCAGATCGTAGAATGGATTTCTGCGAAAGATTGATGAATGAGCTGAACAGAAATGAGATAGCTCTTGGTACCATTCTTTTTTCTGACGAATTAACATTCACATTGAATGGAGAGGTGAACCGACAGAGCTGTAGATATTGGTCAGCAGAGAATCCTAATTGGATGCGTGTGACACATACTCAGTACCCTCAAAAGGTGAACGTTTGGGCCGGTATCATAGGCGACCATATTATTGGATGGAAATTTGACAGCTGAAAAATATTTAAATATGCTTAGAAATGAAGTTATTTTTGCGTTGGCAAACTTATATCTCAACGCAATAGATCCTAGCTTACCGAATGAAAATGTTTGGTTCCAGCAAGACGGGGCAACACCCGATTATGCTTCAATGGTAAGAACTTATTTAGATGAAATCTTCCCCAAAAAACGAAGAGGTACTATTGAGTGGCCAGCTAGATCGCCAGACCTTACGCCGTTAGATTTTGTTCTGTGGGGTTATCTCAAAAACAAAGTATATGCAACACAACCAACTAGCATTGTAGACCTCAAAGACAGGATAACAAAGTTAAGGAGGAGTTCTATAGGGGACTGTGCTATTGCCAACAACTAGGCGGATAACATTTTGAGCATTTATTTTAGTATATTAAAATCAAATACATCAGGTATTTTATGCATGTGTTTAAAAACTGTGAGAATAAAAATTTCACCCTGTATAATTCATGATTGACCATAAATTATTTAGTTAGTTGGAATCTGTTCATTAAGAGGCCAAAAATATGCAAATATACAGGGTGTTTCATTAAAAAAAAACAGCACCGACTATGGCATACTTGCGTTAACCACTCTGTACATTTACATTTATTTTTACATAACGCACAACTCAATTTAAAAGTTGACGTGTCTCGGCATTTTTTATAATTTGACGTAAAGAATTTTATTCCATAAGTGGTTTCCACACTATATAAATAATCAATAATTTTAATCGATGTTTATTTTTCGCAGAAACGTAATCCTTGATTTAACGGTGTATGTGAACTTCTTAAACTGAGATCAGAACGAAGACCAAGAAGGACTTATTAAACATCTCGTCGATATTTAAATTTAATATTGATAATGGAATGCTACGTAAATGTCTCAACGTCTGATGATATAGGCACGAGGAATGAATTTTACAATTTCCTTTCACCTCCTAGTCAGTTTACTTCAAATATCAACATCAACAAAGTGTATTAAACTTGAAAAATTAGTTCCTTCATACTGTTATTATCGTAATACATTGTTAATAATTATAAAGTATTGAGCTGAAATAGAGCATTTATAAAAATATTGAAAAAAAAATCGACAAATCGTGAGATCAAGTGTTAATGTTCGGGTAGGTGTAAACACGTATCAATAAAACAAAAGAACATCGCAAGTTTGTGTTTGAGCGCAAGAACCGACAGCGTCCTGAGGACTATATAACGACATCCGAACGCCGAAGGATTTCACATAAGCGCGTCGCGATCATCCTTAAAATACTCCTGCCACCTGTTAGGATGAGTTACTTGGCTGGCGTGCCTGTTGTCATTATTTTGGTGGTATTGGGCCTGGTTTTTGAAGTGCGACTTGCGGTTGGGGCTCCTGGAGGTCCCGCTACAGAACCAATAAAAGACGTTAAAGAAAACGCTCTTCCTCTTAATGGTGGGGTGAGTACAATAATGTTTTTAAAACTTCTTCGAGTAAACTTTTAATGGTTTTTATTACAAAACCAACTTTTAAGTAAATTGTTTGTAGTATGAATGTGAAAAACTACAAACAAATTATTACAATAAAAAATAAACTTAACGGTCAAACTTTCTTATGTTAAATGAATAATAATATGACTCTTCTCTAGTTTAGCACCAGAATAACCTTTTTTTCATAAACCAATCTAAGAACTCTGAAACACCTTTATTTGGTAGAATAGACAAATATCATGAAGAAGTATTATGACTAATTGTATCTCAAATTGTTTCCATCAATATTTCCAAAAACAGCCATCTGAAAACACTTTTTTGAGTCTGACATAAATAAATAGCAAAAATATATTTTTCCGCAAATCGCTAGGAAATTTTGACATTCCTG
>CAJUYG010000290.1:12580-31404 GCA_910591675.1 Galerucella calmariensis | reverse complement strand
GGAATGTTAAGCTTTTCCTACCCGGTAAACAATGTACTATTAATAAAGGAGTACGTGATAGGACTGTGGGTGTTCTTTTTCAATTCCAAGAAAACACAATAAGCATATTGCCACAAACATATTTTATTTGCCTCCATATGAAAACAGATTATATATTATTTGATTTTTTGTCTATAATATAAATAAGAAACATACCAAAAGCACAGCTAATCTATATCACATTGCCTAATAGCTTAATTTACTTAAAACTTGCTAAAACAATGCTAAGAGCAGATAGATGTTACTATACAGATGTAACAAAACTACTTTTAAGCTTTGGTGAAGGTTTATACGTCTGCTAACCTAAGACAGATATATTTATTTGCCCACGATCCTATGCAACTGTATTTCTCAGGCTTGCTTCGCCGCGCCCTGAATCAGGTTCCTAATGTTCGACAGACGTGGAGCAGGACAGTGACCCCGCTGAGTAATGTCGTTTACGCATAGACCACAGTCTACATAAGGTCTACATTTCACTACCTCACCAGCTGGACAGGCCAGACACCTCGAAGCTCTATGTGAGCCACAAGAGCAGGAGCTTATAGATCCACCCATCACAACACAAACCTAAGCTACTCCACTCTACTTATTGATAGACTTGTTATTTAAATAATAATTGATAGAGACAGGTTGTAACATTTTTATACCGTTGCTAACGTGTGTCTACTTGCTTTTATAACCTAATTAAAATTGAATATACTTTCTATTTTGGAGGAGCAGTAAAGCTAAAATCCATTCGCACGTGTACTAGATGTTTATAATTACACAATTATAGCGAATATTACCAAATAACTATGTACAGGCATGGTTTCAATAAGATTTGGATATTCGATTACAGTTTCAAATTATTGATTGAAACTGTTCATTTCCTTAAGCTGACGCATAAGGTAACATTCATGAATATTTTCTAAGAATGGTGAACAATTTTAATTTATACAAGCAGGACCCACGTTGGGCGCCAATTTGTAACTCATAAAGCTCCGGGCAACGAGCAAGTTAATCTATATCTATTGTATCTCCCATGTGAGTGAAAAGGAAGCAATAAAATAAACGATATAATGATCAAAACAGCCTCAATGCTCAACAGAAGCAATTAGGAAGTATAAACAAGCTGGAAATAAAGAATTTTAACTTAATCAAAGTTTAAATTGCAATTCACCCACCTGTATAACATATACTTTGATAGCCGAATAAGGAAATTATTAACACTTTGAAGGCGACATCATTATTATTTGAAATTTCGGCTTTTACACACAATTATTATTATGGAATTGGATCATATACACTCAAAGCACATTACACAAACTTGTGAGAGAAAAATAGAAGCAGAAAGAAAAAAATATTGAAGAAATGAAGAGAAGCGACTCTGCGTCTAGAATTTTTCTTTCACACAATCGTTAGTGCTGTAATTTATGTCTTTATCAGTATTAGAATCGTCAGAATAAGGCTACTGGTAGTATGGCATGCTGGAAATAATGTAGCTGCTGTGCCATCTATGTTGAAATAATGGCAATATAAGTGTTTTTATATTACCAGAATATATTTGTTTTTGGCAAATTCTATACTAAGTTTATATTTATTCTCTCTCAATGAATCGAATAAATAATCATTTGCATTCCAATTATTTCGAAAATGGTGGATTTAATTGGGAGCTCGACAAACAAAACAATTGTTGAAGAAAATGTTGTTTCCAGAAATAATTAGGCGTTAATATAATTCGGTGATTAATTACGGAGCTCATTCGTGTAATTTCCATTCCTTTTGTTATTTGAATTGGGGTAAATTTACAAAGTGATTATTGGAACATCATAATGAGCCGACTGGCATTGAGAGAAATGAAAATAATAAGCCTTTAACTGTCAATATTTTATTTAATATAATTGAATTCTTATTTATTGGTATTATATGTATTCTTTTGAAGTTTTAAATGGAAACCGAAGAGGCGACATCTAAATACTTCACTAGTTGACATAGGTATCAAATTTCGAATACAGAGACCTACTGATCCATTTTCTCACCTCATGCGTTGTAGTCTAAATAAAAAATTGACATTGATAAGTAAATATTGGCAGTGTAAAATGATGCACTAAAGGAAGAATTCGTTTATGTTGAAACTCCATTAAAGTGTCGTGTCTCGTCTTTTGCAGATAGATCCTTTGCGCTCCTTTCTTGGACTACTGAATTTACGAAGTTCACCTTTCGCCGACAAGGACTTTTCGAAGCCAATCAGATCAAAAAGAACAGCGACAGAACATCATATTACGGGTAAGTGGATCTTAATCCTTTATAATATTTTTCAAAACATTATGTAATGGGAAAATAAGCAAATTTTCTGTACCAATTTCAAGTGACTAACTAAGACTGAGTAAGAAATCAATTTGTTATAAATACGTTAAGGCTTTTATTGGAAATATATAGCTATTAACAAGTTTATACAGTGCTATTCAAAAGTCCCCTCCCTCCTCGTATATTTTGAACGGCTACACTTACATTAATAAAAGTTGGAGGGTGGGAATAAAGTGTTGTAAACTTCTCTACGAATGGTAACAAGTGACGTAATAGTAATAGATGACGTCACAGTGCCACTCTGGCCAATAATTTTAAATAGGACCTTATGGCAAGTGATATCTCGTTTGAAAGATATTGACATTGGCTACGTAGCCATATTAATTTTGTTTGGGTGTAAACTAATTTTGACGGATAAATTATATGAATACCAAAATTATTATTTCATATTCAAATATTGAAGATTTTTCAGTCCGCCTCTGGTTAGTTGTCAAAAAAATTGACGTTTTTAATTTAATAGTATTTGTTGCTTTGCAAAGTTTTTCTAAATAGCGTGAATATTCAATTTTATTATTATAATTGTTTAAGACGTTTAAGAGTTTACATAGACAAAATGGTACGTACTCGAGCCGACAAAGTAGCAGCTATCTTAATAATTGGTGAATCTAGAAAGAATCTCCATGAAGCGGAACGTTTATTTAATGAGAGATACCCAGATCGCATATCTCGAGAACTTATTTGAGGAAGCTTCTTCACAAGTTCTAAGCAACAGGAAGTGTTCAAGATGCCAAACGATCTGGTCGACCAACATTGAGTGATGATAAAAAAATTGATATAGTTGCTGAAATGGTAGTAAACCCTACTTCCTCTTCAACTAAAGTTGCGTCTATCTGTGAAGTAAGTAAAAATACAGTTCAGAGAGTGTTGGCTAAAAATAAATTTCATCCATACAAGTTAAAAATGGTGCACCACCTTTCGGATGACGACCCCGACAGAAGACTCGAATTCTGTGAATGTATGACAAATAAAATTAGTCAAAACCCACATTACACAAAAACAATTTGTTTTAGTGACGAAAGTACTTTTTGCCTTAATGGAAATGTGAATACACAAAATGTAAGGTATTGGAGTGACACAAAGCCTCACACCTTTCGTGAACAACATACCCAATTTCCAGAAAAAGTCAATGTTTGTGCAGGTATTTTGGGAAACCACATAGTTGGTCCTGTTGTCCTTAATTCAAATTTTAGCGGTGAAGTGTATCTGGAGATGTTACACAATGCAATTGAGCCGTTAATTCTTGAAATTCTGGAAGATAATGCAGATAAATTCGGCCATCTGGAAATAACATTTTAACAAGATGGTGCCCCTGCACATTATTATGGTGCAGTAAGACGTTACCTGGATGAAGAATATCGAGGTAGGTGGATCGGCCGGCGAGGTCCTATAGAATGGCCACCTCGGTCACCAGATATGACACCATTAGATTTTTTTCTATGGGGGTACTTGAAATCCAAGGTTTATACTACGGCACTAGATAGCATTGGCGTTTTGAAAGAAAGAATTATTGAAGAATGCAATGCAATTTCAGCTGACACATTCGAACGAGTACGACAAGAGTTCACTAATAGGATGTATTACTGTTAGGAAGTAGACGGAGCACATTTCGACCACTTGCTATAAGAATCCATTGTTGATATTTGATTGATTAAATTTAAAAAAAATAATTGCAATAATTTTGATGTTTATTTAATTTATCCGTCAAAATTAGTTTAAACCCAAACAAAATTAATATGGCTATGTAGCCAATGTTAATGCCTTTCAAACGAGATGTTTGAAAGTAACTGTCAGAACGCGTTAGAATTTTATGCAAATATGGTAGCGTTATTAAAAAAATAGAAACCATATTAAACAAGCACAAAACCTATTTTTGAATGTAAATGGATGCAATTGCATATTTGAACTTAGTTTTCAGTTCTGAACAACTTTTTTCAATACTATTTCTCGATATTGTCAAATTTAAAAGTACTTTACTCCTAAGTTCACATCTTTTGAGTAACCTCGTATAATACTAAAAAAAATTGATATCTGATAATTGTATTTTAGATTTTAGAACATGCAGAACTTTTTATGAGGAATAAGTTTTTTTCCTAAAATTGATAATAAAAAAGTTCCCCATATGGTGCGAACTTAAGGGGACACAGTGTATATAGTAGGATTCAAGGGTTAGGGAATTGTTACTTTTACTTTCTGACTATATTGCAAATACAACAAAATTAATTATTTTTCAAGTGAAAAAAGCTTATCTAATCCTTAGGAAAACAATTCCCTCATCTACAAAAATTGATTAGTGATGTAATTCCCTAAGTGGACTGTGTACTTGTTCCACCAATATTCCAAATTGCTCTCTTACTTGGATCAGTTTTATGGATGCTTTGATGGCTGAAAGGCGTTCTAGTTTTATAACCTAATAAGCTCTTTTATTTTCTAAAGAGATGCTCGAATCTTTTGTTCATATTGTAATTCAAACATAATCCAGGTGAATGACCTCATATTGTAGGCAAATAAATTTCTGTGCCTAGGAAAAGTGTGCAGCCGTCATTTTTACATACACATACAGTTTTTTATTAGATTGCGAAAAATCTATTCAAGTCATACCATTTGCACAAGTACAACAAGGAAAATAGGAGAAAAACTACTTGTAAGAGAGAGAAGAATAATTGTGGGCAGTTAGCTATGGGCGTATTTAGTTCCAGAGGCTGGAAGAATGTTCATCGCCCCCCCCATTTTACACAAAATATCATCTGTACAAATAAATCTGCGCTTCTGGCAACAGCGGATAAAATAGGGGGGCGATGAACATTCTTCCAGCCTCTGGAACTAAATATGCCCATCACTAACTGCCCACAATTATTCTTCTCTGTCTTTCAAGTAGTTTTTCTCATATTTTCCTTGTCGGACTTGGTAAATGGTATGACTTATATAGAGTTTCCGCAATCTGTAGAATAGTGTGTCGGGTGATGGAATTCCATGCTAAGAATAGCTGGAAACAACAATATTTAAATGAATAAAACGTATTTTCAATTGTAATCGTTTAGTGCATACCTAAAAGACATTATAATAGCGAATATATTTAATATTCAAAACGCAATCACCTAAGCTTCCCTTAAACGACGCAGGCACCTAAAAAAGTCAAATTTCCTCCTTTTAGAAGCGGTTCGTATGTAAGTCTCGTTCTTTCCCTAGGGAAACCATGTGGCTGATCGTTGCACATTTTCTAGTGAAATTTGTTTCGATATTGAAATGGGATTCTAAACAGGATCATGATAATCCAGTTGGGGATAAACGTTAATAATAAAAGTTAATAGATGTACTTGGACCAAATTTTTTTTCCTTTCTTTATTATTTTACGAATTAAAAAATATAAATTGGGCCATATTAAGAGTTGAGGTTAAAAATGAATACAAATAATTTTTCGTTGCATTATTTGAAAATCGGGCCAGGGATATAAATTGTGCATACTGTTCAAGATACGAAGATTACAACAAAAAACAATGTTTCGTTATACCCAGGAGTTCGTACCAAGAACTTGGGAGGTGATAGAAAGACTAAAAATAATGATGGTATTTCATATAAAATTTTTTCTTCACGCCCTTCGTTAACGAACTATAGGGCTCTAAGTTGGGAATGAAAAATGGTTTTTTATTTACAATTATCAAATAACTGATTGGAAATTGGTAATATTATGACCGTTAATAAACACTATAATTGCACAATTTTTGGCGTGATATACAACATACTTGTGAACTCAGGTACCGAATAAGTTAAATGGTGGATGTGCCATTTTTTTGTAAGTAAAACTTTTTTCAGTTATAAATGCAATAATTGGCTTTTGTGAACATTTTTAGAGATATTAATTCCACTTGTGACATCTCGATAACATTAACGGTTTAAGAGATACGGGCAATTTTATGTCGCACTGCACACCTATTGGCGCATTCACATTTATTTTGAATGTACGATTACAGGAAGAATCCTGTATTATTAGCAAACCTAACCTAACCATTAAACTAAGTCGGTACCTGAGTACACAAGTATGTTATAGACTTGTATATCACGCCAAAAAGTGTGCAGTTATGGTGTTAATTAACGGTTTAAATATTTCCAATTTTCAATCAGCCATTTTATAATTGTAAATAAAAAACCATCTTTCATTCCCAACTTTAGAGCCCTATATTTCGTTAACAAGGGGCGTAAAGAAAAAATTTCATATGAAATACCATCATTATTTTCAGCCTTTCTATCACCTCCCAAGTTTTTGGTACGAACTCCTGGGACACCCTGTATACTAGATGTTTAATGACACGATTATGAAACGAAAATAATCAGGAATCACAAGAAAACATTGGATTGGATTCCAATCCATTTGTCAATAATTTAATGATTGATATTTCCGATATTATCTGCGTTTTCTGTAATATTAATACCCATTATTAAATTTTATTCTTCAAATAAAGTGACTTCAATCTTTAATCGCCTTACGAGTGAGTACACAGTCCCTTCTTTTTAGAAGGATAATGGATTTAATCTCTGTTTGGTATGAACTATTATTAAACTTTTGATGTACTCCAATACGAGAAGAGATTCCTATTTCTCGACTCTAATCCTATTTTAACGAAGTGTTTCATTATCCCATCGGCATCCTCTTCTTTGGTCTCAAAAAATACTTTCCTGCTTCCTATCAGTTTCCATTCGCTTGACCCATTGAAATATAGATTCAAATAACTACACCAGATAGTAGTATCTACTGCTCTAAAAAAAGTTCCTGAACTAAGAGTAGGGAGTGTCTGGCAGTATGAATCGTTGAAACCATTGCTAGTGATTACGTTCTTCACGATAGGTGTTATGATTTGGTTCTAGGTTAACAGTGACTGGATAGCTGTTCTTGCCTCCAGCCAAAAATTACAGAATAAAAATATAAGATGTTTCACTCCAGGGCGGTTTGCTGTCCCAAACGGACGCTGCTCTCATAAATTATGTTTACGACTCGCTTTTGTTGTCAATAACGAGACCGGTAGATACCAGAGAAGTTCGAAAAGCTTATTTTATTTTTGTCTATACAGGGGTAATTAGAGTAATATATATTTAAATTAATAGGATTCTTTATCACAAAGGTTTATTTTTAAATGTTAATTATTTTGAAAAATGTTCGGGATATGAATTTAAAAAGGTAAGTAAAAAATAAGCTTGAATTTTTAAAATGAATCAATTCATAGTTTTTATCCAGCATCTTAGTAATTTTGTGATACTTATTGATAATCTAGCAGATATTTATCACAAATTCAATTAAATATACCTACTCATTAGCCACCAGAATAATAGGGCCACTAGATCTAAAATTTTGATCTTCAAATAACGTTTATTTTTTGGATTGACAAGGTTAAAACAGTAAAAAGAGAAGCAGATGCAGGATACCTTTATTAAAATTTTTTATAAATGTTGTAAAATACTAAGTTTGGAGTTTGGTTTATGTGTTAAATTTAATCTATTGTTTTTCAAATCTTTCAATATACATTTGAGAGTAAAATATATACGGACTCTGGTATAGAGACTGGCATAATATTTGAAAGGAAATTGATTACATGGATGATGAAAAAAAATTTAGTAAATTCGTTCAAAAGGAACTGACCAATTCCCCTTTGGTTAGCTATAGAATTGAATTTTTTGTGTTTTCTTGCGTAATGTACTTGTTTATATAATATCCTCATTATAAAAATAAATCCGTAATTTTGTATTAACTAATATTACAAAATATTTAGTGTTTAAGCTTTGCTATTAAAGAGAAAAATATTAATATGACTTTGCTCATTTCAACAATTAATTAATAAATTAAAAAAAATCTATACAACATAAATATAAAACACGAACACCGTTGTAAAATAATAGGGCTCGACGTGCGACGTCCCGTATAATATGCCAAATTAAATGCAAGTGAAGACGTAGCGACGTACTGTACCATCCAAGTCACCAACGGCATCGGTGCTTTACGCGATAAATTCGAACGAGTGAAACAACATATATTTTTATTCTGTAATCTTTGCTTCAGCAAATGATCACATGCCCAAATATACTTGAACACTGTATGCGCAATAGCCTCTGGGTGCTAAAACGCAAGGAATTACTTAACATTTGTCCATTGTGAGAGCCAATTCAACGAAATTTTAACACTAAGGCAATTTAAATTAAGCATTAAATCACAAATATATCAAATATGACAAGGGCGTAATCTATGTATTGTTTTTAAAAGCCAGAATTTAAAAATTATGCGATAATAATAAATACCCATATTTTTTCAAACCGTCTATGGCGAGAAAGAGCTTTATAATCTCCCAGCTTTTAGCCTTTTAGTAAAGCTGCTGCTTTAATATTCCGTAAAAAAGATTTACGTTCTAATAAACGACACCCATGCAAATTTAAATAAGAAGCTTAGTTTTATTGGAAAGGCAAATAAATTGTTGGATAGAGAATTATTTACTTTGACTTCCTACCTAATTATATTGTAATAAGTAACATCAAAGAAATTTGTAAGACTTGGCAATTTTTGGGTTTAAATTTTAATATCCTATTATTAGTCGAAATAAAATGGGAAACCTTTTAAAAGTTACCCTTCACAATTTGATTCACAAAAGAGGTAATAATATATTATATACAGGCTGTCCGCATAGTCAACATTTAAGAAAAAAAGTTAACTTTTCAGACCTTTGAGTATTATTTTTTTTGTATCTCTCTAGCACATACAGATTGCGAAAAGTCTATTCAAGTCATACCATTTACAACAAGTACGACAAGGAAAATATGTTCATCGCCCCTACCTTATATTAAAACATGGGGGGTTTCTTATGGCATCTGTATTTCCTCTTTGCATTTTGATCTCATCATCTCTGTCAAATACTCAGTAATTCAAATTAGAAGTTTTAGCCATAATTATGAAATATACTAAATTAATATTATTTATTCCTGATAATCCTGGTCAGGATATTGAGATGAAATTCTTAAATTAAAATTCCGTGTGGAAAATACTGAATACGTTATTTTGTTACAGATTGTATACACATGACATCTGAAGAAGGTGAATTTTATCACAAAGCATTATCAGCGGACGGCCATGCGTGTGGGATTTATATTTTTGGCGAACCTGACCAAAATATAGAAATTCGTTTTAACTATTTAGACGTTCCTTGTAATAATGGAGGACTCGTATCAGTAAGTTGAATCTTTACGTTATCAAAATTATTGAGAGATTATTAATATTTAGTCGATTGTTCCCAAACAAAGTTTAATTTCAAGCGTTTTCATTATTTGCTTTTTGAGTTTTGGTTCAGTGAATTTTCCTGACTCTGGAATATTTATCTGGATTTCAGGAGGGAATTTTAACTTTCGGTTTATTATCATTGATGACTTGGCATTCAGGCCTTTTGAGATTAATCAGCATTTTTTCCGAATCTATTGGTTGTAGAAAAAATCTTCAAGTGAAAAAATTTTGAGTATGAATTTAGAAACACTATATATACATACAGTTGTAATTTAATTGTTTTGACTGATTAGTTGGTAGAAATCCTAAAATAACACGACCTCAACATGCTCATTCGACTGAAAAAAATTGTCAATTTTTTTTATGATATTTCTACCAATATTTTTAGGTAGTCGATGGATGGGAATTGAAAGGGGAATTCTTTCCAAGCACTCGAGACCATCCAAAACCGCTAAGGGCTCGATTTAACGAGTTTTGCGGAGAAAGAAAAATTAAGAAAGTATTTGCGAGCTCTCAAAATGTAGCGCTCATACAGTATAGGATGCCTGCCCGAGGGACCAGCTTTAGCTTTACAGTTAGATTCATTAAGAATCCCACACGTGAGTATATAACCTAAATTATCAAAATGTAATTGGCAATAATAAACTAATAATTGAATCTCTAAGAGCTGTCAGCTGATGACTATGAACAGGGCTAAGTTCGAGAGCATCGCACTAGCATGAAATTCACTTATTTTTGTGTCCGAGAACTCTTAAGCGTCTTCTTGTTGTGCACTCCCCCACAGTCCGAGAACTCCTTAGAGCGACACTCGATTAACAACCACAAGAAGGTAAATCCGCTTGAGAACTCATTCGATGGAGCGTCGCACTACCATCGCCCTTTATCCCCACCAATCAAGTGCAAAATTTCAACTAGTGTGACGTTCTCGAACTCACCCCAGGATTGTTCTATTCACGTTCTTACACTAATTCATTTACTTATTCACAGCCTGTAACGTGTTTTTCCAATCTGATGAACTGCAGCCTCTCTACACTCTTCGAAATTATGGCAAAACAGCGAATTGCAGTTTAAGTACGCTATTTCCAGCTGCAGTTAGTACGATAGCTCTAGATGTTGGTGTAACACCAAGCATACAAAGAGGTATTCAACTGGAGACAGGCACAATTCATAAGGTTGGTTTTGTGAAATATTTTATGGGGTATTTTTTTTTGTTTAACTTGCTCTTATTAAGATAGGATAGTTGACAAGTTTCAAGTGGTCTGTACTAGCAGGAAATGGTAATTTAATACTTGAAGTTCATACTAAGTTTTCGCGAATTATCAATTAGTAATTCAATTATACTTGTCAATATCGATCTTGAAGATTGTAATAGAATTCGTGGCTGTTGTAGTAAAACATCATTCAAGTTCGACGGAGTAAGAAGGTAAATTAAAGCAAATATTTTCGTAATTTCCCAGGTCAATAGAAGAGATAATTCACGGTTGTTATTCAACTGATGTAGATAGCGTCGATGGAGTTGATTCTAATTATTGTAATAAATAAAAGGACGATAACTAATAAATTCCATAATAGAGACATGTTATTACAATGTTATTACTGGACTGGATTCACAAATCACAAGATTTGCATCATCAGAAGTATGAGTTTGAATAATTATATCAAACAAAGTATATTATCAATATAATTCTACCAATCTTCGCTACGTACATCAGACTAAAGCATCATAATGTCTAGACACATATGTAGTAACGAAAGGCTAAAATAGCCTTGAACATATTTCTACCTTCCAAAGCACCAGGAGTCGATGAGATTTTCCCAGCCTTGGCTCAGTAAAGAAAAGCCGAAACTCTATATCCAAGGTTTTTTGGATAAACAAGAAACTCTAGTATGTGACAATGCTTCCTTCTCATTAGGCTACCAAAAGAGCAGTGAATAGAAGAGGTGTAGACACCACAAAATCCAAATGGATGTGGGATTTGAGTAGCAAAGACATCCTCTCCACCTACACAACTAGGGGATGCTCAAGAGGAGTCCAGCGACTCACAGTTGCATATTATATGCAGAGCTGTTACGTCATTTTTTTCATTGCCTGCGATTCCTTTATGACCTGAGACCCAATCTAGTGTTACACTGTTCCGAGTCGCCAGTCTTCTAAGTTCTTCGCCGCATTCCCATACTAGCCGAGATGTCACCCTATAGCTCTGAAGTGCTTTAAGGGCGGCTTGACTGTCACAGTAGATCCTGATCTGCCTGTTGTTGTAGGCTCTCATATTATTAGCCCTTGCACATGCAAGTATTGCATAGACCTCTGCTTGAAATACAGAAGCGTATTTTCCTAGTGAGACGATTCCTTCATATTAGCTCGTCTTGCTGTATATGCCCGCTCCGGTGCCGAGTTCATTTTTTGATTCGTCTCTGTGTGTCCTCTCCCACGTGCCACGTCAGGGTCTGATGCTTTTTCCAGTCGGGCTAGTGCTGCCCTTGCTTCGCACGTTATGACACAATGTAGCGGAGGAAGGTCTAGCATTGTCTCCAGCGCCGCTGTAGGAGTAGTCCTCATTGCCCCTGTAATGCCAATGCATGGAAGACTTTGGACCTTGCTTAGTTTTAGCATAGCAGAGGATTGTCTTATCTTTGGCCACCATACCAGAGATGCATATGTGATCCTGGGAATGACAACCATTTTGTACAGCCAGTGTACCATGCTGGGTCTAAGTCCCCATTTAGTGCCGTAAGTGCGTCTGGCAACCATTAAGGTCACCTCTACTTTCTTGATCACGTGCTGGAGGTGTCGGTTATAAGTTAAGACTGGGTCTAGGATAACCCCATTACTGGTACCACATTTGTATATGGATATCCAAGGTTTTTTGGATAAACAAGAAACTCTAGTATGTGACGATGCTTCCTTCTCATTAGGCTACCAAAAGAGCATTGAATAGAAGAGGTGTAGACACCACAACATCCAAATGGATGTGGAATTTGAGTAACAAAGACATCCTCTCCACCTACAGAGCTAGAAGATGTTCAGGAAGTGTTAATGTGGTTTTACCAATGGCATTGTCATTACAATTTCGGTACTAGAGGCCGAGTAGTGCACCCCTGTATGTTATATTAATATGGTATTAGATTTTGGTAGCTCTGAACACCAACGCAATTTTAATTTGGAGCAAGTTAGTTAATTGAATCAATTTTTGTTTCCACATACCCGTCATCTATTCAGCGCTTTTATATTAAAATTCATGCGACCAGCTAGTAGATGAATGGATTAATTTAAAACCCGATATTTAGTGACAGTCCACGTGGTATTAAATAGTTTTGTTCTTTCATTGTTTTGCCAAGCAAGTTGAACGTGCTCAGTATTATTGAAATCGGAGTGAAAAAAAATCAAACAAAAAATGTTAAAAATTATCTTATTATAATTACCATATTTTTTGTACACGTTGGTAAGCTGTGAAGTAAAAAAAATTGGACTAAAATGTTTTTATTCGTATACAGGATCTTTCAAAGAGTTATACTGACAAAGTTGTTCCATCCAATCCTTTTACCAAGTTCCTGTTAATTCTATAATTACGGCAGGTATATTTATCTACAATTTACATATAAATTAAATTGAAACCTGCCATTTTACCCTGTTTTCTTGTCGACACACTATCAAAAGAAAAAAGTTTTAACTAAAATCCAAAAAAAGTTCTCATTTAAATTTGTAAATCGATTTTATTATCTTTACTTCTGGCGTGTACAGAGGAAAAAAATTTAACATATTCACTTGGCCTAGATTAGAATTGGAGTGGCTCTTTGTCCTATCCCACTGCAACCTTTGCAGATCTATTGTGGTCCTCCCTATATTTAGAGCTCAATATCTAGCTTTATTCTTTTTATTAGACCTAATAGCCTGGATACCGCCTCCTTTGCGTAGCTCTCTGCCCTCGGTTTTTCTTCTACGAATAGGTGAAACCGTACCCTTGCTAGGCCTTCGCACTCACAGAGTATGTGCTCCGCGGTTTCTTCTTCTTCCTGGCAGAACCTGCATAGGCTGTCATCTGCAAGGCCAATTGTGTGCATATGTTTCCTCAGCCTACAATGTCCGGTCAACATTCCCACCATCATCCTCGTCGTTTCCCGACTTTGACTTAGTAGGTCGTGTGACAGTTTTGTCGAAGGGCTTTTAAGGAATAATTTTGCGTGTCTTTGTCCTGGGGTTTCATACCACCAGCGCAACGCCTGGTTGTTTATCCATTTGTGGATGCTCTCTTTACTTAGGCATTTTGCAATTCCACAGGAGGGTTCTGGCCCTATCATGACCTCCGTTGCTCCCTGCTTGGCTAATTCGTCAGCCTTTTCATTGCCTTTTATTCCTTGGTGGCCTGGTACCCATGCTAGGGTCACTATATTATGACTACCTGGTCTGTTTAGGGCCTTCCGACACTCCCACACCAGATTTGATGTTATCTTATATGAGCGTATCGCCTTAAGTGCTGCTTGGCTGTCGGAGTAGATGACGATTCTTTGGTTATCGACCTTCTGTCTCATCAACTCTTCTGCACAGCATTGCACCGCCAGTACCTCTGCCTGAAAGACAGTAGCATGTTTCCCTAGGCTTAGAGAGATCGTGATCTTCTCTTGTACCCCATATATTCCAGCTCACTTGGGCTAATTTAGCGCCCAAACCGCAAGCTAATAGAGAGATGCTTGTTTTTTAAAAATGGTACGTTTGCGGTATTTTGACGTTTATTAAATGCGCGATTCACTTCTTTACGTCTCTAACGGATTTTTGAGGTTGAGGTTATTGTTAATCAATGTGTTTATTGTTTAGTTTGTTTTGTAGTTTCCGTTTAAAATATGCAAATAGTAAGGTTGTTTGGTTTTTGATTTTTTTTTAAATTATAAGTATATACAGAAAAAGACAGGTTATGTCACTTCCTACATAACGCAGCGCTACGTTATTAAATTATACTGATGGCAATAGCTCTTATTTCCAAAAAAATTTTAGGCAGACCGTTATCAAAATAGCGCTACATACATAAATACCGCACCGTGTGCGGTATTGCAATTGGCAATATATCTCTAATAACAAAAAATAATGGGCAGAATTCGTGAGCAAACATTGGAAGATACTGTCAACAATACAGACATTAAAATATACTTGAGGTGTCACTATCAAAGGATTTACGCGTGGCTTTACTTCTTGCTGTGTGTATTCTTTGGTTTGAGCTAGTATATCATGGATTTTACCATAAATTGATTTGTGAATTTTTATATAAGTAATTGTGGCTTGATTGACGTTAAATAGAATTTTTTTTTCATGTTCTAGTGTCAAAAACGAGGTCTAGATGATTACGTGGAAATAGGTGGATCCTTAGGTTTGGATAACAGATATTTACAAGTTGCAGATTCCATTTGCGGCCTAAATTCTAAACCAGGTGAGTGACAATATGTCATGAAATAAAAATATGAAATATAGTGTGGTTTAATTTCCCAAAAAAAATTGACAAAATATTTATTACAGGTAAATATTCAGAGACGATTCTTTGCGAAACGACTACAGTTCGGATGGTCTCATCGGGTTCGTTCGATAACTCTGTTACAGTTCATATCAGGCAGATAACAGAAAACGACATTGACGGACATTTAAGTGTAGTGTGTCTTCCAGAGGACATATCAGAGTAAGTTATATTACAGAGTGTAATAAAAAGGTAGGTCTTGAATGTCCAGTCCAGTTAAACTAGAAGTTCCGAATTATTCCAGCCCTATATGTAGGGGAAGGTCGGGCAAAGTGGAATAGCTAACGTTTGAACATGTTCTGTGGACTTGGGGCTGTACTCACAAAAGTTAAAGTAGGCACAATTGGTAGCTATATTATACAGGTTTACAGTGTATTAAGTGAAAATCATGAATCTAATGACACACAAATAAAAAAAATAAAAAACCATAATGCTGCCGCCATGCTGCGGGCAAAGTACTTACATCCCATGATTGGTGGGTGGTTTTTCTTTTAAAGTTATGTACCATCTTTCATCTGAAAACAAGCAACAGAACATCAAATAATACTGTAGCATGGGGGAACAAAATGCAAGCGGGCAAAGTGAAATATTTCAGTTTGCCAGCACCACCTCTATTTTACTTTGCCCGCCACAGTGAAGTCCGAAACAAACCAACCTACCATTTCCTTAAATGGAAAAATATGATGTGTGAACAAATTAAAATACTTCTAAACATGTATTTTTTAGCTGACAAATAAATACGGCAATAAACACTTACCGTTTTTCTTTAATTGCTTCCAGAACACTAAAAAAATATTACAATATTTATTGATAAACACGATAAGTTGATTTAGCGTCTAAAGTATACAAGTTATAAGAGCCATACTGAATTCAGAGGTGCCAACTAGATGAAGCTAAGTTACCGTACCAGTAAAACTTGTGCCCGCCAATTTTAAAAATATTTACGTCAAAATTTCACTTTGCCTGCCTATTCCACTTTGCCCGACCTTCCCCTATGTAGGTATATTGGGGTGATATTCACTAAGAACTAAAAGATCTGTTGTACCCTATTACTTCTACTTAGTTTCGGAGGAAAGTCTTAAGCCGCGTCCACATAATGTCGATTGGTGTCGATCCAATGTGGATGGTCGCCCGACATTGTCGATCCATAATGTGGACGCAGCTTTACAATGAGGGCATTGTCGATCGACACCATTCGACATAATGTGGACGCGGCTTTATAGATTAGTAACTCTTTTAGCCTCCTATGTGTTGTGCCTTAGGATTCTGATTTGCTAGGAAGTATGTAGATGGAGGTTTCTTCTTTCTGCAAGTGAATCTACATTCTTTTTCCCCCACTAATTTGAACTTTTTCAGGTGCCCGTTCAAAATCCCTGTTGAAACTCTAACTGCAGTTTTACTGTGACTCATGCATTCATTTGATCTCAACGGGTTTAGTTACCAATCAAAACCTTTGATTGTCTAAGCCTAGATCATTCCAATGGTCAGATCTTCTCTTTTCTTCGGCTTTGCCTATTTTTTCCAATCCGCAAAAGGGTTCCGGATCCCAAAAGGGTCTTTTAGTTCCTCTCTTTGCTATTTCATTTCCTTCTAGTCCAGTGTGTCTTGGAATCCACAGTGAGGTGACTATTGTATTTAGTTGGCATTCCCACACCATTTTAGAACTGATTACACACGAGCTCAGTGCTTTAATGGCTGCTTGACTTTCATGTATTGTAAATGTATTAATGTATGTTAAATTTGTTCTAGAGAGTGAAGATATTCCTCATTACGGGTTATTCGAACATTTTTTCCTTGGTGTGGCAGAAAACATCTTCAAAGACTTGAACTAAGTACCTCTTTGTGTTACAAATATTATTTGTCTGACTGTATTGCATGTAGAAATTAAAATTATCATTCAAAGTAGACATCTTGTATGTGTATAAAGAATCAAATAAAAAATATTATAAACAAGTTGGAAATTTATTTTATTACTCTCACCAATCTCCCAACTCCTCGACCTAAACCAACTCCTCATAAAAATCTTATCCTACGTTTAAGATGTAGGAATTTTTACAAATAATTTCATTTCTTGAATGAAATTTTTGACCCCTCTAAAGTATTTAATAGCTGATGGGCATTATTGCAAATAGATTATCCTCCTCAAAAATAGAATCGTACGCCTATAATAAATTAGGTTTGTTTTAACTGGCGATAGAACCAGAATGATTCCTATATGCCAGTTGAAACCTGATATTCGAATGCCTAGAGCAAAAATTAAACCTAACCTCACTCACTACAGCTTAACGCGACAAATATGGGTTGAACGGTGACAGATGTCAGTTCAGCGACGTCGGCTACCAACTTTTTTTGATCATTTTGCTTTGTTTCATTTAAAACGTATACACTTTGCCACGGAAATTAATAGATTCCATGGTATTGCTGGCTCCATCTTACTAGTAATGTTATAACTATACCAAAAGCAATAAAAAACATTTCTGCATATTATAGGCTTCTTGATATAGAGTAGTAATTTCGTTTTAAGAATTAAATGCATTGATCAATAAATTTAGCTTCATTGAGCTGCCCATAGATGTAGACACTGATTCGCTTCACTAGGCAAATCACATGTTTTCGAATAAACTACTATGATATGAAATCAAATTAAACGAATTTTATTAATATTGTGTCATTACATTGATTGATGAGTTTGTAATTTTCTCCGTCAAGTGATACAATGGACCCCGCACCAATCCTTAATTATTTTGCATTTCGTACAAATTTTATTGAATTTTTCAGAGGCCATACAGTCAATTCTGTTGATCAATAATCTACGAAAAATACTTAATTCTACGCGACCTGGAATACTAGCAATTGACATGGAAAAATTGCAGAGTAAATGGAGATGGCATCGAGATAAAGCACGAACTTTTCGACATTCAAATCGTTAGTTGTTCACTTCTATCATATTTTCAACTTAGCTCACATAAATGTTGAGGTATGTCTGGAAGCATCTAGAAAAAGGAAAATTTACTTTCTTTCATTTTCAAAGTTGTCTTTTGTGTACCTATGTAGGTAAACTGATGCTTAGCAAGGGAAATACGCAAATTCTATTATAAATTATTGTAGTTTATTTTGAAATGTGTGCACATTTTTGAACTGACTGATTTGCAAAAGGGATACGAAGATGCATTTTGTCTATTTTTCTTCAATAAATCAGATCAATTGTGTATAATTTTTTTGTATTCAAATAGACCTTTTTAACGGAAGACATCTTGTGGTTGCGGCGACCGTTGTCTACCTATAGATTTATACAGGAACTAATAGAAGCTAACTGTAATATTAAATGGAAACTGTAACATAGAGCTTGGACAGGTGTACCTAAGATTACAGCAACGGTATATTTCTTCCAGAACAATAAAAGTATAAATTGTATTTATTCCCTGGACGAGTCCCTAAAAAAAGAGAAGAAATATACCGTTGCTGTAAGCTCTGGCACAGCTGTCCAAGCCCTAAGTTACAGTTTCCATTTAATATTACAGTTAGCTTCTATTAGTTCCTATATAAATCTATAGGTGGACAACGGTCGCCGCAACCACAAGATGTCTTCCGTTAAAAAGGTCTATTCCATCGTTATGATATGATTTAAAAAATATGTGATAATTTTTGGTACTGCAAGCGTCAAAGGTGATGGCGAGCCCGCCCCC
>CAJUYG010000289.1:222107-246189 GCA_910591675.1 Galerucella calmariensis | reverse complement strand
AATAACATATTCACTACAAGATTTTACAATTTTGTGCTCTTTTGTATCAAGAATAATATGAGAAATTAGTTACCTAATGAAACATGTATTATTTAACTGAAATAACTGTTCTTATACTTAATTATTTTTATACCTCTGAATTGCTATAACTAAAGTATCAAAACATCTTGTAAAAAGTTGAAGGAAGTTATAATTATCTCTATAGAAAACAACTTGAAATTCAAGCGATTGTAAATCTAATACAATCTTCAATTTATTAATAAACAAATACGGAGGTACTACTATGGTAGTCGTCTGTAAAAACGTGACCATTCACTTAAAAGAAATAACCACCTCTCGGTGTAATTCAATGTCTATAGGGGCATATAGCCCGAGAAGTATAGAAAACACCAAATAAGGAATTAGATTCACAAAAAAAAATAATTACTAAATGCAGTTCCTATAACTTAGTGCAATTATTTATTAATATAAAGTAGATTGTGATTAAGAGATTATTGGTCTACATTCACTTTCAGTTTTACTTTGTAGATGCAAGTTATTATTTACTATTTAACTGCAAACCATGATGATGTTGCTGTACAGAAACGGACTTAGCCACACGTAAGCAAAGAAAATACTGAAATTAAAATTCTCTATAATATTTTTGTTGCCAGAGAAAAATTACAAGAAGATAGATAGAAAACTATCACTCTTATTTCGTTTGGATTGTGGTCCTCTATACAGGGTGTCCCACGACGAGTTAAAACTATCTGTATATGGCAAAATACTTACAACTGTAACCTTGTTATTTTAAACGGAACACCCTGTATATTAATACATTTTTAAAATCTACGTAAAATTTTAGTATACTTTTGTCTGAAAACTTTTTCGAAAAATGCATATTTTTTGAGTTATTAATTATTTTGTAAAAAATTTGACGGTTGCAAACCCTTACAAATTATTTTTTTAAGAGGATACCCTTGAAGATTTGAAAATGGTTTCTGTTCGGTTGCTTTAAACAAGGTCAGACCTATTTGAATCTATGTTGAAATTTTTTAATTTTTATACAGGGTGTGTATAAAAAGTGTTCAAAGTTTAACTTCATAAATATCAAATTTCTTTATTTTTTTAAATAAAACCACCCAGACTATAAATAGTTTCTTCAAAGTGTTTGTGAATCAACTTGGTTCGTCTCTGTAATAATAAACACTTTATACTTTCACTTCTCCAATTTATTGAAGCTTTTAATCGTTGCTAGGTCCTCTTATTTGAACTATCACTTTTAATAACCAGGTGCAAAAATAATTATCATTATAAATGCACGTGTGAAATATTTGGATAAAAATGAAAGTGAAATGAAAGGGAATTCGTGTATCATTGAACTCTTTGATTTTTATTTATAACAAATTGCTTCGTGTAGCTACAAAATGACGGAGATTATACGCGAGATGTTATCTTTTGATGTCTTGAGAGATAAAATCTTAAAATGAGATTTTAAAAGAATACATTTTGTCGAAGATAAGGTTATTTAAATCCCTTAGGGCCGGTTGTACAATTGGAGCTTGGTGAAGGCTCAAGCGTGAACTCAGGTTCAGCGTCAGATTGCTGTTGTACAAAGTTGGCTTACGGTTGAGCTTCATTTAAACCTTAAGCTTAATAAAGCCTCCAAGAGGGCAGGTTTAATGTAAGCTTAAGCACGGAACATAAATTGTAATCATGTTTCGTGGCTTAAATGTGAATGAATTGTATGCAAACATAACCTTTACTTAATTTAATATTAAATTAAAAGTTTGTCAAAGTTAATTATGGATATTTTAACCGATTATGAAGATTTTTTGGAACTTATTGGAATCGTACAACACCCGAGAAGACCTCAGGTGTATAGAGAGCGTATAAATCACTTTGAATGTTAAAGAGGTCATGAGTTTATTCAAAGATTTCGTCTTTCTAAAGAACCGTTCGCTTTGTGACAGATTGTATATCAGAGGAAATTTCTTGTAAAACTAATAGGTAGCAAATATGACATTAGTTAGGTTATTTGACAAACATATTGTGACCAATTTACTTCATACGCATGCGTCAGTTCGAAAGAAGTTCTACCAACACTTGCAAATATAGGTTTAGTAGAGCTGCTACTGAACCATGTTTGTACAACAGGCTTAGGGTTGAGCTAAGCTTATATTTTAAGTTGAGCTCAATTTTAAGCTTGAAATGTACAACCGGGCCTTATTAAACTTTATAAATCGACTATATGTTTGGGTTTTCTCAACCTCTAATTTTTTATTGTTTTGACTTTCAATTCATATCCAGCTAGACTAATTTCTTCACATTTTAACAACTCTGTCTGCCTGTTTCTTTATATCTACTGAAAGGTTAGGTTAGGTTACAGTTAAATTAGTAATAACTCAAGATCCATAAAAGATACTTATAAGGAATTTTTAAAAAGATAAATTATAGCAAATAAAACTCTCTAAAAAAAATATCCTATAACATTTTTTCATAAACTTGAAAGGAGAGTAGAAAATTTTAAGAAAATGTCAAAATTCGTTACTAATTTAATTTTAACCTTGAATAACATTGAAAATAGTGGAAATATCAAAAAATTATAAGAGTTCTTCTTTGTAGAGCGTAAAATTTCCTACCTAAGACAATTTAGTTTCCATGTTATAAATAAAAATCGTCAAACTTTCAGTCATGTCCAACAATATTTTCAGTACGTAATAATAGATTTTTTTGAAACAGTATGCTGTAGGCGTGACATATTATATATTTTTGAAATCAGAATAAAACGACCATTCCAAAAATGTGAAAACATACACGGTGTCTCATTTAAAAAAGAACTATTATTTTTTGTATCCCCTTTAAATTTGGACGCTACTGAACTTTTGATAGAATATTAAGAAAATTCAGCTGTAACCAAACAACTTTTATATGAAACTTTTTTTTCTAAAAGTAATAATAACGATGATAGAGGGTGGGTAATTGATAATGAATATTCCTGTACATGTAATTCTTCTATTAAATGCGATAAATCAAGTAACTATGAAGATCTAAGAATAATATTAAAATCACTTTATCATTATGTCAACATAGATCGTAAAAGACGAAACTATTAATGATAATGATATAAAAGCTGTTTATGTACTGGCAATAATTTTTCAGTATTCCAATTTTACGACATAAAAACCTTTAGCATTTAACATTTAAAATTAATACCATGACCAGTTAAATAGAAAATGATTATGTAAGTGTATCTCAATAACATAAAACCCCTTTTGATATTGGAATTGATTTTGCAATCTTAGCAATAACATTTTTGTGAATGTAATCGTAAATTGTAATGAATAGGACGAGTAAATTTGACCTCTTTCAAATTAAATTTGTAATTTGTACGCAATGTAGGTAAGCGGTAACGACGCAATTGAAATTAAGACTTTAAATTTTATTTTTTGTTTTTGTGTTCTGATATTCTACTTTTAAAATTTCTTAAAGTTCTAACGACTCCAATGAAGCAACATTTTCGATTAGCAGCTGAAAGATTTAACGGTTTTATGAACAATTATTACAGTTTTAAAATAAAATAACACCAAGACAACTAATTGAAATGTTTCTATACGTTTCATTTAAGCAACTGAAAAAGGAAAACAAAGGAAACACTACAGCTGTGGTAAGCACGAATAATAATCTCTTCTTTTTTTTAATGTTGCAATTTAACTTTCCAAATTGTACTGGGTACTGCAGTCGGCATGCGTTGCAAAAATGCCGACAGATGTCATACCTTGATCTATCGCTAAAACTTTAGGAAACAATAGATCTTTTAACAGGGATCCTAACGGGACATTGTCGCCTGAATGGGCACCTGAAAAAGCTCAAAATAGTCAAAATAGTGGAGGAAGAAGAATGCAGATTTTGTGGCATGGAAGAAGAAACCTCCATCCACATACTTTCCAACTGTACAGCACTCGCCAGAATCCTAGAGTACAGCACCTGGGAGATGGGAGATTACTGGATTACGGAAATATACCAGTTGTCTTTTTGAGTGAGCGAATTTTCCTTTAGAAATGAAATAAACATTTACGTACTTAGTGTTTTGTGTTTGGTTCTGCAAACAGAATGATGGAAAGGCAACATACGTGGAAAAATGTATAAACAATACTATGCACTTTATAAATGGCTGGAAAATTACTATTACCTCTGCTCTGTCTTTATGGGAAACCTTAAAATGCAGGAGTTATTCATTTCTTTTAACAAGAAACCTTAATCAGGATTACATTGAAAAATTTTTTGGTCTGGTAAGAAATTGTTGCGGAAACTCGAGAAATCCAACCCCAATACAATTTTGTAGGGCATTCAAGAAATTATTTTCTCTAAAATATTTTAATGAGGGTGAAGGTGCCAATTGTATTAAAATTATATGAAAATTTACTGTTTACACATCCTTGTAAAGAGTTTCCTCATAAATATTTTTTAAACCTATATATTAGGCTGCGGATTTATTTTACAATTAAATTTGCGAACCAGGATATAAAAAATAGATATTCTTCGAAACAATCAATGAAACCTAACATACAATTAAATATCTTAAAACAACTAATAATGCTGAGAGGACTAGGTATAGAAATCTAGTTCTACCAAAAGTTAAAAAAGAAATTGGTAGAAGGTCTCACATTTATTGTGCTCATTATTATTTTTATAAATTACCAAATAACAAGAAAATAATTCCAATTGTAAATAAGAAAAATGTTAAAAAAGCCTTAAAAGAAGCTACAAAAAATTTTGAGTTTATATTATAGAAACGAAAATGAGTCAGAATCAAAGATTATATTGTAAGCATTGAGACTATTTTCTATTGTAATTTGCAAAAACTATTTTTAATTTAGTTTTTTTTTAGTATGTAAGCTTTAATGACCTAATTTAGTTCTAAGTTAGTTCTAAGGTAGTTTTAAGCCAGACTGCGAACAGACTTATGTCTCTGCAGCGGTATGCAAATTTTATAATTGTTAAATTTGCATATTTGTATTCTATTTTCTGGATTAAATAAAAATAAATCTTTGAAAACCGGCATATTCAATATGAAAGACTTTAGCTCATTTGGTTAAACACCTTTGGTTTTGGATGGTTCGTGTATCGATTCTCACAATTTTCGAATCGCGATAATTATTTTTCCCAGTACCCGTATACATTTTATATTAGAATACCTATTTAAGTTGGCATTTGCAAACATTTTATTGTTAATTTTATACTTACTAGTCTCATCTGCATCTACATTATTACTTTTTGATGTAACTTCCATTTTTGCTACCAGTTCTTTTTATAATTATGTTTAGATTCACCAATTAAATATCCTGACGATATTCCCTTTTTTATTTTAATTCCCAGTAAGCGGAATAGGTTACGATAACAATTATTGCTAGATGTTTTTAAATCACCCTGGTAAGTAAACGTTTATTCGTTTTAATCGCTAGCGTATAAGCACGAGCACGTGCACGGCTCCAGGAATTTGTCGAAATCGACGGCGCGCTTGTGTAAGCTGGACATGAAAGTTCCGACGGATAGTGACCCTTCTTGTCTTGTTAATGTTCGTTGGTAGAAGTTAGGAGGCACACTATTTACAATATTCGTATTTGAAATAACCTGAACTTTTAACTTTAAATACATGTAGATGATTATTAGTACAATGACATCATTAGTCATGTCGAAAATATCGTGCTTTGACTGTTTTACCGTTTCCTTATGCTCAGCATGGCGCTATATTACAACAAATTTAATTGTTATTGGTTGATTTTGTAACGTTTCTAAAAGTATAACTCAAACGTGATTGCAATTTATATTATTCACTTAAATATTTCATAACTTTTGTATGTTTTGATTTAAATTTAAATGGGAAATAATAAATAATATAATAGTATCTCTTTTTTTTACAGCAATTCCCTCCTAATGCTGATAGAAACAGTCATCTTTCTCCGCAACAGCAAGGACAGATATTAAGTGACATCCAGCAGCATCAGCACAGATTTGATTTGTCTCAAAATCGACAAAATTTCGAACCTCAACATTTCCAGACAAATCAAAATTTCCAGTCGGCTCAAAGATACCAACCATTCCTAAACCAACAACAATTTGCTTCTCAAAATCCCCTGCAATTGAATACGCAAGAAAGTTTCGCACAAAATGAATTTTTAAATACATTGCCACTATTAAAATCCATACCTACTAATATTGTCCCAACTCCCCAGCAAGTTTTCCAGCAAATATCAGCTCCGACCCTCCAAACGCCTTCTAATCAAATAATTTTCCCAAATCAACGACCTACCGATACACCAAAAGTCGTTCAACATCACACTCAAACTAGTTTTCAATCAGCTCGTCAGCAAATTTCATTTGGACCACAATTTATCCAACCTAGACCAACAATTGATCCCATTACTTTGATAGAACAACAACTAAAACTGCTGGATCCAGAAAAACATAAGCAAAAAATAAAGGAGTTGAAAGAAAAACAAGCTATAATCGAAAAACATTCGCAATTTGTTGAGAAACAGTATGAAAAGTCTTTAAAAAAAGCGCAAGAAGATCATCAGGAGTTCATCGATAGACAAAGGAATCAAAAGAAGCAGTTATATCAGAGATTATATAAGACTTCGTCAGAAGCAGTTGCTTTGCCTCAAACTGCACCTCGTCTGCTTTATCCAGAAGAAGTAAATCTATTTGAACGAGCTGTTAAACAGTATTATAATGAGCATCCAACTACAACTACTACCACTACTACTACTACAACTACAGCTAAACCTTCCAGAGCAAAGAAGCTAGATGTATCTGCCAGTTTACCAAGTTTTTTACCAACAGCACTACCACAATCGAAAGTGAAAACAATACAATCTTTGGATGATTTGAATCAATTACAAAAAGAGTATAAATCTCAAAGAATTCGTAAAGATGATCTTCTTGAACAACTTAGATTGGCAATTGGAAAAGATCAAGAAGATGAGAGTGAAAGGTTTTTAAATTCCAGAGAAATATCTTTGGCTAACGGAAAGAAAATTCAATTTATTTCAGCAGATGATAAAACAAAAATCCCGAAAGGAAAGGAAGAGGAAATAACTTTACCAGATGGTAAAAAAGTTACCATAATTAGAGCTAATAATCCAGTTGATGAAAAAGAAGACTTGGTACTACCCAGCGGTCACCAAGTTCAAATAATAAGAACCACGGATCCTAACGCGATTCCAAAAGATAATTCAGAAGGAATCCCGCAGGAAATAACATTACCTAACGGACAAAAAGCGCAGCTACTTAAGAGTCCTGCTCGACCAGCACCTATTGAAGAAATAACACTTCCAAACGGTGAAAAGGTCGAGTTAATAAAAACTTCAGATCCCAGTTTAGTACCTGATGGAGTAAAAGTAGAACCTGGAAGTGATTTGGAAAAATTAGTATTTTCCAGAACAACAACAACAACTACTGAACAAGCGCCAAAAGCTATTTTAGATGAACTAACTAAAACTGTACCTTCCTCTAACTACGAATTGTTAAAAACTGGTGCCAGTGGAAGCTTGGAATCCATTGGAAAAAATCTTCCCGATCAAAAAAAAGTAACTTTTGTTCTTCTGGAAGAACAAAGCGATGGTACTTTGAAAGTACAAGGTATTAAAGGTAACGAAAAAGATAAAACTGTTGATGTAGACGCTATTTTAAATAAAATTAAAAGAGGGGAGATAAAATTACCCGAAAATACGAATTTTAGTTCGACCACAACAACAATAAAGCCTGAAATTCTATCTACAACTTTCACCCCGTCGTTAAGACCGGTACATGCAACAATTACACCAAATTCTTTTGCTACCGAAGAACCTTGGTTTGGAAGTACTGTAGGTGAAGATAACGATGACGAAACAGTACTACCAGCATTACAAACAAATTTAGGTACGAAATTAGTAGCTTCATCAACACCTCCTACTTACTATTCGAGTACAACTACAAGTAAACCATCTAGAACTCCTCACATATTGAACACAGCTAGTAATAATGATTTGCTGAATCAAGCTTCGAGTGTTCAAGAAGCACCGAGTAAGAATCTGGTAGCTCCTGTACCAACAGTTCATCAAGGAAACGTTTTTCCGATACAAGAAACTTTTAGTTCACCAGATAACTTGAAATCGGTGATGGAATTACCCGAATTTTTGAAAAAGAATGGCTTATTTGCGATGGCGAAGTTTTTAAAACAATCTGGGCTGGATACGATTTTGAACGAGACAGGGCCGTACACGATATTTGTACCTACTGATAAAGCCTTTAGAACTTTGTTAATTCAATTGGGAGGACCTGAAAGGGCGGAGGAAAAGTTTAAAGAAAATCCCAGACTGCTTAGTGGAGTAAGTATTATTTCTGACCGCATTTTATATTAATAGGGTAAAAGCATAAATTTTGCTATTGGTGGGAATTGACGCTTGATCAGGTCTCCTAACACCTTGCATGCCTATTTTTTCAAAAAAATATAAACTTAACTTTTAAAACGACTTTAAGAATCATAAAATTTGAAAGTCCGCCAAAACGCGCTTTACGTCATAAAGATGGCTGCCCCATTTGTTTACGTTCTTATTCGTGTATCACGCTCTGAGTTCTTATGACCTAATTTGTTTCTGAAAGCTTTAAAAATGGATAAAGCCGAAAAAAACTTTGTATTCCAAGTATTGCATTGTTCTAGTGTGTAAGTCAACGTCTATTAAAACTCCAGACAAAATATTTGTTACTTTACCTGGTGGCGCAAGCAAAAATACACTCAAGAGAAGGGCATTACTTTTGTTTGTGAAGACCATTTTAATGTAGGTACCTACTTCTATGCTGGTAATTTTTATTCTTAAATAGTTTGAGGTTATGTACCTATATGTCAACCATAAAAACATCATTTTCTTACGACCACACATCGAAATATGGTTGGTATATATTATATAAATAAAACATAGTTTAAATCGTACTTACGATAATGCTTTAACTCCTCATATTTCCTCTGCATTAAAGCAGCTGTTTGACTTCATAAATTCAAGCAGCCTTAATGAGTCTACTTTTGGCAAGTTATCAGTTTGTGCTTTTACAAAACCTTCGCTAGCCATATCTTTACTCACAAAATATAAAAGAATCGTCACTGAACACTGAACTAGTGAATAAAATATATTCTTCCAAAAGTTTTAAAATATCCTCGGAAATATCGTGTAGGTATTTATGACAACTTTCCACTTTACGTTGACTTTTATAAATAAAAAAAAAGTACACACAAACATTTAATGGTCTCAAACGAACATATAAATGATATTTTTACGTCGATGAAGCAATTAATAGTTGATTAAAATACAACTACAACTACACATAATCTAATGCAATACCGGCCATATTGACATGAGTAATCACAAGAGATATGACATCACACGTATCATCGGTAGCGTTCGGAAATCCTCGGGTTGTGGTCGGAAAGTGCATTGAAATTTGAATTTTATTTTAAAATTTGGGAGTAATTTCCAATGGAAACTGGTTTATTTCCTATTATCAGTAATTTTTGATATCATATTTACTATTATAAATTAATATCCAAGCAAAATATGAAATATGCGTGTACTCTATTGTAATAATGAAATTTATATTAAAACAACTCATGCATGAATTTTGTTTCAAGTATTTTCTTAAGGTTATGTTTTCAATCATAGATTTATTTCCTTATTTGTCAGATAAGAAATGCATTTTTATTATGAAATTATTACATAACTATTAATAATTGAAGATTATCATGCAATAATAAATACTTTCCCACTTTCGGCCACCCTCGTATACAAAATAACTTGAAACAGACACGATCAAGTTGACAAAAACGAATTTTAAGATGTACAGCCTCACGGAAATATGCTAACGACCCAGTGAATTAAGAAATTTTCAATAAAAAGTTCATAAAATTTATTTTTCAGTTACTGTTACATCATGTTATACCAGGTGCGTTCAAAATAGAGACTCTTCAAGATGAAATGACAGGAGTATCATTGGCCGGAACCCAATTACGTGTAAATCAATATACAATGCACGATAAAGAATGGAATGACGTTAAGGTAAGTAAGAAAAAATCCAAGGAAACAAGCACATTAGAGAATTAACGTTTAATCATATTGTTAATAATAAAAAGTCCCTTATCTAATTATCATCACTATATACTTAGCACTTTAGCTTTTTCATAGTTAAACGTGGCAATATCGATTGTTTTCGACTACATTCCTTTCACGGCTTCAGATAAACTTGCCAAAGTATACTTAGATGTTTCTTGTTCAAACAATAATCTCATTAAAAAAGTTATGAAACTTTTTTATTATATTCGACATAAACAGTTCTCAATTTTACACAAACATTTACAAAATAATCGCAATAATGTGAAGCAAAACGTCATCACATATAAAAGACTCATAATATTTCAACAATGCGCTATATTTAATTGCTTTCGTTTGGTTTATTGTTTAAGGTAATGACAATTCTTTATTAAAAACAATAAACAATGGTTATTCAACTTATTGTAATTTGAATTCTTTGCCCATCGTAATGTGAGTTTTGTTGATACTTTAATATGAATATGCACGTATAAATATATACGTAACAAAAAGAAAGTAAATCTATTTAATTAACATACAAATGATTTAGTTTAATAGAATTTTTTTTAATTAGAATTCAAGTGCCTCGACAACTATGGCCATTGGCAATATACAAAAGACAAAAAGACATATATAAATACATACACTATCTTAAAACATAAAATATGTAAAATATCAATCTAGTTTATATTTTGTGGTAGAGGTTAGTTATTTTGAGGAATTTCAATGTCTTTGGGATTTCAGCGGTGCAGTTTAAAAGCTTTCTCAGGTTTGGTGTTAGGTCTATGCGCTTGTATGTAATGGTGTATTCCTGGCAGTCTGTGAGAATATGTTCAACGGTTAAAGCACTATTGCAGTGACGGCAGACAGGAAGGTTTTCAGAAGACATCAAGTAACCATGTGTGTATCTGGTTTCAAGACAAATGCCGTTGAGTGTGTTGATATGAAGTTTCCAATTAAGCCGAGAGTCGAAAGTTAATCCAAGAATTTTGTAATGATTAACAGCAGGTAATCGGGAGTTATTATTAAAAAAGATTAGCGGTGTACCGGATGGGGATCTTCTGCTAAACTTTATGACCTTCGATTTACAAGGAGATAAGGAGAGATGTAGGTTGTTGGCTCTATCTTGCAGCAAATTTACTGCTTCTTGTAGGAGTTTGCAGATGGTGGAAACAGATTTTCCATCAAATCATCAAGCGTATTGAACATATTTGATGGGAGTAGGGAAGTTGGCGCATACGTCGTTTATTGAAAGGATGAATAGGGTGGGACTTAATACAGATCCCTGAGGGACAAGTTTACCATTTGCAGAAATTAAAGTCATTACTTAGATATAATTACATTAAGCATTCTCCCAAATTGCTTATTATTCCTGTCAGTTTCAGTTTTTATCCCTTATTGACGATGGCCTTGAATGGTTTATACATAACCTAACAATTCTATTATTTTCTGCTTGTTAAATCTGTTTTTAAAGACGTAAAGTTTCCCAACGCATTATTGACCAACTTTTTTTCTGTACTTATTAAATATATCGTTTTAGATTACAACCATAAACGGAGCAAAGATCTCTGAAGAGAGCCAGGATATTGAAATACCACAAGGAGTTGCACATGCTATCGATAGAGTTATGTTTCCATTGCCCGTTGGAGACATCGTCCAAACACTTCAATCGGACAGAGAAAGACGGTTCACCAGTTTATTAAGAGCAATTTTCGCTTCAGGACTCGATGAAATGCTACAGAGTAAGTAAAACGTAAAGCTTATGAAATATTACATTTTCACATACACGAATAAAGCGTAGAGATAGAGTGGGGAATTGATATGTAACGTGTTCTGTTTTAGGTTCAAAAATATTCACATTGATTGCACCTACAGAGAAGGCATTTGCAGGCTTATCTACGGAAGATCTGACTAAATTGGTAACTGATAAAGTTTTAGCGAGAGAATTGGTGCTGAGACACACTGTATCAGGTACTCTTTATACTAACGGTATGAGATATTACCAAATTAAAGATAGTCTTCTACAAGATCGACAACTTACGTTCAGCAAACAATCAGGTTAGTTATTTTGATATTTTATAAAGACTGTTGAATTTTCCATGTACTTTTTTGTCAAGCAAAATAGATGATGCAAGTATAGTAAATATTTTTTCTACGACTGCTATGGAAAATTGTTCTATTCCCACAATTTAAGTATTTGTATTCTTTAAATTTGTGCAGTTGTAGAAAAAGTATAGTGTGCAACATGTGGGGAAAGTACTTTTCTCACTCGTGTGTTTGCGTCCCTTGCCCTTCGGACTCGTGCAACACACTCGTGAGAAAAGTTGAACTTTCCCCACTTGTTGCACAATATACTATTTCCTACGATCACATAGGAAAGTGACCTATATCGCACTGTCTAGTTCTATGGAAAGTGGCCTTTATTCAAACGCGTACGGAAAAAAAAGCTGTCAAATGTATACTTTTTATTAAGATTGACCACTGGCAAGCTGTCAAATATATAATTTTTAATTAGATTTACCTAGGTAATATCTAAATTTGAAGCGATCTATTTGAAAAGTGAAATTTTTTTCATTTTATCTTGATGAAAAAACATTTAGGGCGCGGTCGAGGATCGAACCCGCGTACTCTTAGAAGTCCGATGTTGTACCAACTAATCCAAATCAGCTGTTATTATAGTAGGAAAATGTAACACTCATGATAAGTATGTAAGGAGTATGATGAACAATAATAATTTCACTTTCAATTTCTACAATTATCCAACCAATTAATAATTGTAATAACCTACCTATTATATTATATAGTTAAACTATACTTGAATTTTCGTCACTATTTATAGTTATTGTTAATTTTGAAATCAATTATGTTGACTTTAATTGTAACATTTCGTGTATTAATATGTCAGATGTTGATTACACATTATTTGGTGAAATTATCACGTGATCTTAGGAAAAATATTGTACATTACTCGTGCGAAAGTGATTTTTCACACACACGTTATGTAATATACTATACCTATATATTGCTTGACCTATTCGGTCCTTTTTTTTACTATTTGATTCCCATCATTAGGTCCGATTTTTTTATTTAAACAGTAGTTTTTTTATATTGAATAATCTATTTTTTTGTTTTATTCTAGGAAAAGTAAAAGTAAACAACAACCTCCTAACGACTCAGAATATCCCTGCAACGAATGGCGTAATACATGCTGTTGACACTCTTCTTTGATATGATTTTTAGTTATTTATTTTGGTCCGATCGAAGATTTACTAACAAGGAATATTTTTGTAGCAACAAACAAAATTATTATTTCATAGCAATACAGAATTTGAGCGAAAGATAAGTTAAAATAATAACAATTTATAACAATATCAAAGTATATAGTTCCATGGTTGAATTCAGAATAAAAAAAACTTTTAAGATGAACCGTTACACGACCCCATTGGCATTAATTTGGGGGAACAAAACTAGATTGCAGCGCTACCTAGCGGGACCAAATATTAATCTTAACAAAACTCAAGTTCTGTTGTTGCTATATCTACCTACAGTAATAATTTTATCATTCTCTTGTTGTAGTAGCTGAAAGTTTATGAAAACTGTAACTTTGTGATATATTATTTACATAAAATTGACCACAAGAAAAATGACTAACCAGAATAAGTTGTATATATTTATTTGAATACATTTGTAGGTGTCATGTTTAATAATACCTTTACCAATATCTTAAATTATTTAAGCATCATAGGTTAATTTGTACATTTACTTGTAATATATAATTTTTTTTAATATTGTTTGTTTCTTTTTATCAACAAAATGGGATGGATTATATACAGCAATAATCAAGACACCAAATATTTGTTAGTTCAGTGGCTGATAGGTCTTTTTTCATCCAGCATCCACACTTGACCAGTCCTGAACTTAAGGACAACTAACCCATAATAGTATATTAAAGTTTTTTAAAGTTTAAATAGGTGAAATGGTTCACCAATAAAAAATAATTTATTGTGATATTATGACATTTAAGTTTGTCAACATTCACCTATCAATTCAAACCGGATTTTTTAAAAGACTGATTTGTATTGAGATTGGATTGCTATAACGAACTAGTATGACCTAAAAGTTTGTATGTACCGCAGGCATAGTATACCCTCGGCTTCGCCCTCAGGTCATAAACATCTATTTATACCCTTGGTACATAAAACTATTATGAACTAGCCCATGGACTTACCGTTCTTTTATAACCTCACATGTCAAATAGAAACCTATACAACAGCACAGACTCGAGATTTATTATTGGTTAAACTTCTGCCATGACCAAAAATTCCAATACATGGAGTTCGATTTCACCACACAGTCCTCACATACCAACCCAACAGCTGATAGTGTATTCTTCTACATTTAGTCTTCTGTAGAATTAGTGTTGACAAGAATATCAAATATACATTAGAAAATGAACTTGCACCTTGTCAAAGTCTTAGTAATTTAATATAACAATTTTATGGGAAAATTTGGGATAAAAAAATTAAAATACATTTTTTGGAAAAAGAATTTTTATTCACTTATAAATATTAGCCTACTTCTTCTTGGATACACCAACAGTACGTCCACGACGACCAGTGGTTTTGGTATGTTGACCTCTTACTCTAAGACCCCAGTAGTGTCTCATACCCCTATGGGCACGGATCTTCTTCATCCTTTCCAAATCTTCACGAAGTTTGGAGTCAAGACTTGAAGATGTCAACTACAAACAAATATTTGTATTAAATATAATATATTTCAATCACTTGGTTATAACTGAGTGAAATATTGTAAGATGTTGTTGTAAATCTTGACATTTTCTCAGAAAATACCCGAATTGCTCCTTAGATATCACATAAGAAGTGACCAATTCACAGAGTCAGGTTTATTTTTCTGAAAACACAGAAGATTTACTTTACTTTTGCACATGCTACCAGCAGTTTTTGTAAAGAAAAACTAAAACGGCCGTTTAAAAGTGCTCAAAAATATATGATTTTAATTTTATAATATAAGGTACTCACCTGGCTGTATTTACCATCAATGATATCTTTTTGCCTATTCAAGAACCAGTCGGGAATTTTGTACTGGCGAGGGTTTGACATAATTGTAATAATTTTCTCGACTTCCTCGTCGGAACATTCACCTGCACGTTTGTCCAAGTTTACATCAGCTTTTTTAAGGACAATATTGGCATATCGTCTACCAACTCCTTTAATTGCTGTAAGGGCGAATTGCACCTTTCTTTTACCATCAATATTCGTACCAAGGATACGAAGAATGTGTTGGAACTTCTCTGGTATTACCAAAGACTGAAAAATAAAAGTTTAAATTAGTTAGGTTATGTGATATATGTTTATAAGTATTTCATTCAAAATTATGATTAAATAACGTTAGCAATAGTTTATATTGATTACAAATTTTATTTAGCTAATATTAGAATTAATTTTCATAAGAAGATTACCAAGCATTTTAAAGATTTAATAAATTATTTTAAAACTTACCATTTTGACAGACTGACTTATTCAGAAAAGAAACTGAAGGAGCACACATGTTTACCAACTGTCATAAAATTTTATTTCATCCAGTTACACCAACATAAATCTTCTTATTTTAAAGCTATTCAGTGACCTACTGGTCTACCAATAGTTCACCAGCTATTTCATCAGTTTTTTATGAATGTGGATAGAAATATACAAACATTAAACATTATAATCCAAAAATAAAAATATCCTTTCCTCGCGATGAAAGCTCTTCAGGAAAAATTATTTATATACCCAATAGTTGCATTTGAACTAATAATTCAATTTAGATAAAACGTACCTTGACATTTATAAGAAATGTCATTCACCAATCATTTGTTTTTGTCGTTATCATAAATTTATTAAATCCTTTAGTATCTTCAAAATAATTTAAGAAAAATGACCTCCCCAAATAATAAATACATTCAAGTTGCTGGCAGCACCGAAGGAATCACTAGTAGTGACAAAGTTGTTCAGGACATTTTAAATACATTCACAGATTTACGACATTACTCAAGAGAAATTGAAAATGAACTAAAAAGTACTGAAAATCAGTCTATAAAGGTTCGTATTTTCTTACAGTGTATATTTATGTATATATTATGATATTTTTATGCAGGTATATATGAAAGAAAGTGAAAATATAGCAAGTTTACACAATCAGATATCAGCTTGTGATCAAATATTGGAAAGAATGGAAAATATGCTTTTGGATTTTCAAAACGATCTTGGTAGTATTAGTTCAGAAATATTAACATTACAGAAGAAATCAATTTCAATGAGTCAAGAACTTACTAACCGCCAAGCAATCAGAGGACAACTTAGTCAATTTATTGATGATATCAAAGTACCAGAAACTTTGATTATGGGAATAATGGATCTAAATGTAACAGATAAAGAATTTCTCATACAATTGCAAATTTTAAATCACAAAATCAGTTTCATCAAAGAACAGGGCTTTAAAGATACCAAATCATGTTTGGACGTAAAGGATATATTAGAAAAACTAAGAATTAAAGCAATGTCAAAAATAAGAACTTACTTATTAGAGCAAATTTCAAAATTTAGAAAACCAATGACAAACTATCAAATACCACAAAATAATTTACTTAAAAACAAAGGACATTATGAATTTTTACTATCAAACGAAAGAAACATTGCAGAAGAAATAGCTAACGAGTATATAGATACTATGAGTAGGATTTATTATTCATATTTCAAATCGTACGAGAGTAGAATAATGAAATTGCAATACGAAGAAAACATTACAGTAGATGATCTTATGGGTATAGAAGACACAGCAACAAGGGGAATGTTTAACAAGTCATTCAAACATAAAACTACAGTATTTTCTATCGGTAATAGAGGAGACGTTCTGGCTCAACAACTGGAAGCTCCTATTATCGTACCTCATGCAGAAACAAAAAATAAAGTAAGTACCAATTTTATGTGCAAAGAACATTTTTATAATGATTATTATTGTAGTTTCCTTTCGAGGCCTTATTTAGAAGTGTACAGTACGCTTTAGTAGACAATGCTTGTAGAGAATATCTTTTTATTAGTGAATACTTCATGGTTAAGAATCAAGCAGCATTGGATTTGTTTAACAAAATTATGGAAAAAACTCTTACACTGCTGCAGGTATTATTTGATTGAAGATATTTTCTGAAACTTTGTGACTACCTATACATTTTTTTTTTGTAGAAAAACCTAAAAACCTACATTTCATCTTGCTATGACTCCATAGCGATATTTTTATGCTTTCATTTGGTTCTGAGGTACAAAATAATGTGCCATAAAAGATGCGTTCCAGCCTTAGATCAGTGTTGGGATATTTTGGAAGGTATACTTCTCCCCCGATTCGAATATGTTGTTCAACTTAATATTAAGAGTATTAGAGAATGTGATGTTACAAAATTCAATCTGGAACTTGGACCACATTATGTAAGTTAAAAACATTTCAGTCTAGATCCTTCTGTATTCTATGTAATTTTTAGATTGCCAGAAGGTATGCTGAATTCAGTGCAGCATTGGTTAGTATAAGTGAAAATTTCCCCAATGAATTAGTAAGTAAACTCCTAGCTGAACTCCAAGAAGAAGTAGAAATGTTTGTGCTCCGAATGGCAGGAGCATTTACAGATCGTAAAGACCAACTAATATTTTTAATAAATAACTACGACATGATTTTGAGTATAATTATGGAAAGAACTAGAGACAATTCCAAAGAAGCTGAAATTTTTAAATCCAGATTAGCGTCTCGGAGTGGAGAATATGCCGAACAGATTTTGTTCCCGCATTTTGGAGAAATGATACAGTATGTTAAAGAGTGTGAACATTATTTTGAGAATTCGAAATTGAAGGAGTTGAAAGCTTTGGAGCCTAAATCTGTTGATATTGTACAAAATTTTACAAATAACTGGAAGAAATCGTTGGAAGATCTTAATAGAGAAGTTTTAATATCATTCCCTAACCTTGTCACTGGATCTAGTTTACTTCAATTGGCTCTCACACAATTAGTGCAATATTATCACAGATTTCACAAGCTGCTAGCTCCACCCGTTCGATCACAATTAGTTAATATTCACCTTATAATGGTTGAAATGAAGAAATATAAAACTTCTTTTTAAATAAATTATTGCGAAATAGCTTGCATGTACTTTTCCATTTGTTATTTTTATATTATTGAAAATATTTATTTAATATATTTATGCAAAGTACACTATTTATATTTTATTTTTGACCTACCACACAAGGAATTTCAAATATTCTATTCAAATTCAAGGGTAGTGATGAGTGATACCATAATTTTTTATCTTTGGATATTGAAAGCGTGTCATATCACGACTTAAAGCTTGAAGCAGCACAAATTTCTTGAAATAGAATATTCAATACTTGATTAAAACAAGTTTGACGCTAATAAGTGACGGTTTCAATTAAAAACCTGATTTTTTTCAGCAGTGATTTCTGTTTACTAGTGATAATATCACAGTTTTTGATGAGTCGCTCATCACTACCTAAGAGGACTTTTGAACTACTGTCTTTATTTTGACATTTTTGACGTAAGTAAACGTCACTTTGGTTTGTGATTACTTGCCATTGTTGTTTTGTATTTGAGATTCCAGTGTTTTCAAGTTATCAAAAGATCGATAATTTCATACGATAAGGATTATTAAAGTCAGCTTTATAAATAAGAAAACATGGATTTTAACGTTAAAAAAATAGTGAAAGATGCTGGAGCGGCCTTAAGTAGAGCGATACAGGTAACGATTAATATAATTAATTGGTAATTGAAGTTCAACAAACATTTTTAGCTGACCGAGGAAAAATTAGGTACGTCGGAGAAAACAGAACTGGATGCTCATTTCGAAAATCTTTGGAACAGAGCAGATAATACAAAAAATTTCACAGAAAGAATTGTGAAGAATACAGAAGCTGTTTTAGTACCGAATCCGGGAAACAGAGTCGAAGATTATATCTATGAAAAAATCGAAAAGAAGCGACCTTCGAGATTGAGTAATTTAGAATATTTAGGGGTGGATATGATTGAAACTGGCACGGCATTGGGACCTGGTACAGCTTATGGAAGTTCTCTAATAAAAGTAGGTCAGTACAAAACAATTCTGAAATATACTATTCATGAATCATTTATTTCACTGATTCAGAGAAAATGTTTTTGTTGTTATAGGTCAATGGGAACAGAAATTGGGACAAACTGAAAGAGATTTTATTGGCTCAGCTGGAATGTGTTTTACTCAACCCCTGAGAAAGTTCCTAGAAACTGAAATGAAAACTATCATTAAAGAGAAAAATTTACTGGAAGTCAAAAGGTCTGATAGTAATTAAAAGTCGTGTTATTATTTTAAAATGTTTTTTTCAATAGGTTGGATTTGGATGCTTGTAAGAACAGAGTTCGAAAAGCAAGAAGCATGCTAGGACAACCTGCAGTAAGTTGAACTTTTATGTTTATTCACCAGCTTTATAGTTTTAGAAAAACTGCAATAATTTTAGTCATGGTGTCATGGAAAGACTACCAAATCAAATTATTTTTAATAAGTTTGAATTAATACTATATTTAATATCTATATAAGTATGTAGTGGTTAATATTTTGGTAAATATGTTGAAAGTTTAATATATTAAAAACATTTTCATGCATTCAGCAAAAGGATGGAATTTCTCCTGAAGTAGCATTAGAGCAGGTATTACAAATTAAAGCATGTTTTCAACAAAAACATGTTACTTATTTTCTGTTACTTAGAAAATACACTACCTACATAACACCACATTTTATACACACACAGTATATTAATTAAGGAACAAAAGCATGAAATAAATATTGAGTTATAATTTTGTGGCAAATATACTGTAAGATACACAGAGTTCAAGAACAAAAGGTAATTGAAATGTTTGGAAAGTACACACCCCTAAAATTCATTCCAATTTTCAGTTAAATTCCATAATTTTGATTATTTTTGTATTTAGGCTGAAAGAGAATTAAGAATAGCCCAATCCGAGTTTGACAGACAAGCTGAGATCACCAAACTTCTTCTAGAGGGTGTAAGCAGTTCACATGCCGCACATTTGAGATATTTGCATGAATTTGTGGATACACAGGCGAGATTCTACTCCCAATGTACAACTATTATGACTGATCTACAAAGGGAACTGGGAAGGTAAATTTTTTCAATGTTTAATAACATCAAAAAATCATAATACTGATTAAATCCCCCTTATATGTTTCAACTTTGCTATCAAATTATAAGTACAAGCACTTTATCTTCATTCTGCAGAAATTTTAATACCTTTTTCAGCATGTCAAAACCCGGTCCAGTGTTACGACTAAACAGTGAAGATCTTGAATCTCTTACTCCTAAACAATCAGACAACACTTTCGATAATTACACTTCAGTTAATTTAGCAATAACCAATGATAGTGATATCACCGCTATTTAATTTTCCATTTTTTATTATTTATTAAGTTATGCTTGTTATTGTAAATATTATTATTTTTTGCTTAGATGACTCTGTGTGTCAAAGACCACAATGCTTTTACAATCGGCAGCTGACACACTGAACTATTTCAAGCATAAAGTAACTTTCAGTGCTAGTTAGACAATATTTAATTATTCGAATGGTAATTTAGAGAATCAGAAAAATGATAACAGGATTTCTAGAATCTAGAACTAGTCTCTTGCTTAGAATATTTAAATAATAAATATTTGAATTGATTTAAATTGTACCAACTAAGAACGGCCTTCGGCCATATCTCAGGAGTGGATTATAGCACAGGTTCGGGAAAAAAAAACTTATAACTAAAGTGGCATCGACAAACGCCTGGAAATTATTTTCAGCATTGTAGGTCCACCGCTAGAGGGCGTGTTTAACAATAGAAATTTTAAAATGCAAATTTTTTCAAAATTTACTCAATTAACGAGCATATTAAATATTATAATCAGATTCCTCGACAAATTCTGCATATTTTTAATATGGCAAGTTTGAGTCTATCTCTTCAAATAAGGGGTGGGGGAGAATGGGAACGAAAAAACACCTGTAATTCCGGTTCTCCTTCACCGATTTTAATAAACTTGATGTTGTTTGAAAGAGCTTTTGTTCAACAATCGAAAATTTGTAAATATGAAGCAATCTGATCAATAACATAATTGCTAGAGGTCGCTGTTTTATTTTTTTTTAATATTGTGTTTTCTCGTAAAAATTTTAAGTGGAAGCATACAAATTGAAGTGGATCTTTAAAAAGTAAACTAAATTAGTAATAAGTTACGGTTTTAATTGGAAACCTGATTTTTTTCAGCAGTGATTTCTGTTTACTAGTGATAATATCACAGTTTTCGATGAGTCGCTCATCACTACCTAAGGGGACTTTTGAACTACTGCCTTTATTTTGACGTAAGTAAACGTCACTTAGGTTTGTGATTACTTGCCATTGTTGTTTTGTATTTGAGATTCCAGTGTTTTCAAGTTATCAAAAGATCGATAATTTCATACGATAAGGATTA
The DNA here is from genome assembly GCA_910591675.1 of Galerucella calmariensis. NCBI lineage: Eukaryota > Metazoa > Arthropoda > Insecta > Coleoptera > Chrysomelidae > Galerucella > Galerucella calmariensis. The sequence goes on along the minus strand of CAJUYG010000289.1, from coordinate 224,540 downwards.
TTAAAGTCAGCTTTATAAATAAGAAAACATGGATTTTAACGGGTCTTTAAAAAGAAGACTGAATTAGTAATAAAACCCTGTAAATCGAACAATTGAAACCTTTAATAAATAACTAGGTACGTAATTAGTGCCGCCCTAGATGTTCGAAATGTCCATCATTTTCAATGCATGAAATCAATCGCTGACGGGTAGAGAAAACAGCAGCTTCAATATCTGCCCTTGAAATACTTCGTATTGTCTGTCGTTGCCTTGCAACCATGCCAGCTCTTGTTGCGAGTTTATCGCCTTGAACGAGATCTTTTACTCGCCCCCACAAATAAAAATCTGAACAAGTTAGATCTGGAGACCTCGGTGGCCAAATAAATGAACTTCCAAATATTGGTTTTTATTGATATTTTATGCTTATGATATACTAACACATCGCTTGAAAACAACTATAACATTCTTATTAATTGAAAAAATATAGCACAACTTACTTCACTAGCCTTCTAGACGTTGAAAGATCAAATCCCACCATTTACCTGTTTCTTACGATATCTAAGGATAGGAAAGAGATCTACTTCAATTTGTATGCTTCCATTTATAATTGTTACGAGAAAACACAATATTTGAAAAAATAAAACAGCGCCCTCTAGCATTTATGTTATTTATCAGATTGCTTCATATTTAGAAATTTTAGATTGTTCAACAAAAGCTCTTTCAAACAACATCAAGATTATTAAAATCGGTCAAGCAGAACCAGAATTACAGGCGTTTTTTCGTAACAATGCTCCCACTCTCCCCCCCCCTTCTTATTTGAAGAGATAGACTTAAACTTATCCTATTAAAAATATGCAAAATTTGTCGAGGAATCTGATTATAATATTTAATATGCTCCTTAATTGAGAAAATTTTGAAAAAATTTCCATTTCAAAATCTTAGCTGTCAAATACTCCCTCTAGCGGTGGACCTACAATGTTAAAAATAATTTCCAGGCGTTTCTCGAGGCCATTTTTGTTATAAATTTTTTTTCCCAAACCTGTGCTATGATCCACTCCTGAAATATGGCCGACGGCCGTTCTTAGTTGTCCACCCGATACATTGTTTTAAATTGCTTACACATTTTGCCTGTACCTTGATGCACATATTTGGCATGTTGTTTTAATTTAACGATCACCTTTTAGTTTTTAATGATTTTTGTGTAGTTTATCAAGTAGTCTTCCTGTAAGCCCCACAAATAACACACCTCCAGATGATAATATGATGAAAGCAAAATCTCTATACGAGTACGAAGCTAAAGATAGTACTGAATTGAGTCTGAAAGCCAACGAGGTGAGTAATATATCTATAATCGATGTAAATGTAAATCATTTTTTCAAATTTTCAGGTGATATATGTAAAAGAAATTCAAAATTCCGATTATTACTTGGGAAAAAATAGTAAAAACAACCAAGGATTGGTTCCAAAAGCATATTTGGAAGTTATAACTTAATGTATCCATTTTTCAAATGATTGTAATTCTATATATTGAATATTTCCAATGATATCTCAAATTAATGTATCTTCCGCTTGTTGTTCTCGATCTAAGTGTCACTATTTTTAATAAATTTAATGCAAAAGTGGATTATTAACAGCAAATATCAAAAAAACTTCATGATCTCTTAATGATTCTCATTTTTAAACAATCCAACTTAATCCACCTCTGCATTTTATTCATGTTCTTTCCTAATGATATCATTCCCATAGGCGTGCCTACAGGGGGGGGCAGGGTGGAGTTTATGGCCCACCCTAATCGGTCCACCCCAATTCCTCAAAATATCAATCTATTAAAAATATTTTATAATTCTTAAAATGAATTGCGAGATATTGAACGGCTGTTTGTTTTTTCATCAATAGATTCCGATTTGATATTGGGCCCCCCTAATAAAAAAGTCTGCGCGCGCCTATGATTATTCCAGATGTACTGCGATATTTACACACCATTAAATTGTTTATAATGTTAGATTTTAGAATAAATTTAATAAATATATTGAATTTGTTATAATTAAAAAAATAAACATTGTTTGAAAAGTTGGCAATTTGGTTATTGTAACTCGACTATCAGCAGAAACTGCTACAATTTTAATTTCTGTTGATATAAAATTTCAAGTTTCAAACACTATTCAAGAAGATTTTTATTGAAATGTTTAAAAAAAAATGTATTTGCTACTAATATTAAAAATAATACGGAGTTCGGCAAAAGTCCGGGAAAATCTTTTTATACCACAAAATTTACTGCAACTTAAACTATAATTTGAAAATATTTTGAAATATACAGGGTGTTCCAAATAAAGTGTGGCGTATCAAAGTTATATTTTTTCTTATGGAACACCCTATATTTTATTGCATTTTCTGATTGCCCCTAAAAAATAGGATACTCCTTCATAATGGTTCCCTATACCTAAATACAGAGGG
>CAJUYG010000289.1:187730-221707 GCA_910591675.1 Galerucella calmariensis | reverse complement strand
TATGAAGTATTAAAATACAGGGTGTTGCATTTAAAATAAGCCTGATACTGCACATTGAATGATCTAATAATGAAACTGAAAATTCTAAACACCCTGTATAGAAATATTTAGTACTTAATCGTGGAATACATTTAACAATTGTCCAAATATTTAGATGTAAGAGAAAATTTTTTAGAATTTGTTATATCAATGAGTTATTAATTTTTTTTTTCGAAATGTTCACATTTTTAAAAAAGTCAGCATAACTCGGAACCCTCTGTATAAATACAATAAAATTTAGGGTGTTCCATAAGAAAAAATATAACTTTGATACGACACACTGTATTGGAACTCCCTGAATATTTCAAAATATTTCCAAATTATAGGTTAAGTTGAAGTAAAATTTGTGACACAAAAAGATTTTCCACAACTTTCTTTGATATTTGTCCGGTCCCGGACTTTTGCCGAACTCTGTATAATGTTATTTACCTGAATATTAAATATATTTTGTTTTATAGCAATAATTTTATCCAAAAATAAGGAATCCATCTTTACTGGTTTATGCTGAAACTTCTCAGTAATCACTGTCTCTTATTATTATTATTATTATTATTATTATTTTGTATTGACGGATTCCGTATAAAATAATATTATTTATTAATATTTTTGTTATTGATATTAATTTGAATTAATAACATTTTCAATTGCAATAATTATATAATTGTAGTCAATTTAATATATGAAATAATCTGTGCAATTAAGAATTTTGAAAATATTATATAGCTCCTATTATCAAAATACACTCATTAATTAATTACTCTTAATATTGTTATTGTTAATCATCTATAACGTTGAAATAAACAACAATTTTTGAAATAAACCTAGTTTTATTTATACCTACATTATTTTATTAAAAAATATAAGTCAAAAATTTCTTTTTAATTTTATTTTTTGGTATAGAAAAGACAACACTTAAATCAAAAGATACACCAGAATCTGGACGAAATCTCTTTGATGTTTTGGTGACAAAAATGTATGACCATCAAAGACAGAGGAGTTGACAGAAAAATTAGTAAATACTATAAGAATCTGGAACTAGGGTTGCTAATATTAACGAACATATAGAGATAAAGCTCCTAAAAATATAAGCAATAGCTCATTGGATTCGGAATGACCTCTAGAAAAATGTGTTTTGAGGATTTTATTGCACGTAAAAAATTGTAATTGTTATTAACAAAATAAGATGAAAAAAAAGAGGTATTTAGGTTTTTGTTAATAACTCGTAAACTATTAATATTTAAGATATTTGAAAATAAGGTCCTTAAAGAGGAGGACATTTTCGAAAAAAAAGTTCCAGCTCCCGGAACTCTACCTCTATTATCAATAGTTTTAATTTAACGCTGAAAATAGGGCTCCGCGTGGCGATTACGGCATGGGTGCTCTGCCGCTAAACACGGCGTACCACAGAAAATTATTTTTTTATAGTAACAAATATGAATTTGAAAATTTAAATAAATATGGTATCATCCAGATACTTGAAAGAATTTATGCCTGTTGGAAAACATTTTTTAAATCATTTTTTAAAAAGTTATGCAATTGTTGACTAACGAATTTTTTTCCTATCTCCGTTTTCATAAATGACGACATAAAAGTTTAAATAATAAATCTAAAAATATTTGGCTTTGTGGAGCTCTTCTTATATATATACTTAACAAGATACCGCGATAAAAGTTTATTAAAGTTAATTATTTTGTTATTAATAATTTTTTAAAGTTAACAAAAAATGAAAAGTCCAAAACATGTTTATGAAAAATTTTTTTCAAACAAATGTTATATTATTGCTGTTTCCGTATCCGACATTGGAAAAAAATGTCTTACATCATTTGTTAAGAAATTGTTTATAAAAAAATAGACAAGTTTAATATTTAAAGAAATTTTTTTTTACCATTATGTTGTCTTGGAATTATAATGATTTTTAAAAAAAATGAGAATCCTCATGACTCACCTTACATAACAGATGATTATTTATATTAACTATATACAGGGTTTTTCTAAATTTATGCGAAACATTCAATAGGTGTAAAATTATAGTGGGTCTTTATCTGATAAATTTACTTTATTTTATGTTGTAGGGTTTGAATTATAAACTTAAATTTGATTTAATTGAGTGAGTTTCTTCATCGTCTGCTAGATATGGATGTGAATCGGTAATGACAGGTAATCGAATCCGGCCCTTTTCAGGTTTGAGTTCTATGGAATTTGTATCTTTGCTATTTGTGTCACTCGATTCAGGAACTGTTGCTAATGTCACCTAAAAATAGTTATGTATAGGTACTACAAAGGGATGTAAATCAACAAAAACAGCCTGAAAAATAAAGGAAGGGAAAGAGGAGCAAATAGCTATTTGTGTATCAAGAGCAGAAAGAGAAAGTATTATTTTGGCAGTCGAGACTACTAAAGGATTTTCGGAATACACACAAGATTTTTTCTACGATCACACCAAAATAAAATTTTCCTACGATCACATGGGAAAGTGACATATATCGCACTGTCTAGTTCTATGGAAAGTGGCCTTTATTCATACGCGTACGGAAAAAAAGTTATCCGTACGTGTACGGATAAGAAAGCTGTCAAATGAATTTACCTATGTAATATCTAAATTTGAAGCGATCTATTTAAAAAGTGACATTTTTGTCATTTTCTTGATTAAAAAAAATTTAGGGCGCGGTCGAGGATCGAACCCGCGTACTCTTCGTCAGAAGTCCGATGTTGTACCAACTAATCCAAATCACCTGTTGTAATACAGGGTGTCTCATTATATTCTGACTATTTTTAAAAGCTTATATCTTCGAAACGATTCTGGATCATAAGATGCGGTTTCCACAGCTAGGTTTAAAATTACCGTAAGTTTTGTTGTGACACATTTATATAAATGGCGTACTTCCGGTTTACCCGTTAGAAAAGTGGCGTATTTTCAGAATAAAGCAGATGTAATTTTTTAAATGGGACACCCTGTATATTTAGCAATTTATTGAAAGACGCATATTTTTACTTTATAACGATACTTTGTGAAAAAGTGAACTGTAAAAAACAAATAGAAACATGTTTAACATGTCTTCCTTCTTGGTCTATACATTTGTGGAATCGAACCAAGTTGTCAAATGCTGTTGTCAGCATTTCAAGAGGAATATTTTCCATTACCTGCCGTATGTTATTTTTTAATTCCTCAATAGTAGCAGGCATCGGGTTGTAGACTCTATCTTTTACAAATCCCCATACAAAAAAATATGTGACGGTCAGGTCTGGGGAATTTGGAGGCCATTCTATTGGACCAGTTCTACCAGTCTAATTATTTCCAAATTGTTGGTTAACAGATTCTCTTACTATCTTGGAATAATAGGGTGGAGCCCCGTCGTGTTGAAAGCAAACATTTTGGTTCAAAATACCATCTTGTTCTAACTGGTTCTAACACAATGTGACGTTCTGTCAATGATCGCAATATTTTTGTGATGTGACATATTAACGCATCCTTGATTATTATTATTTATGAATAAGATATCTGAATCATTACAGTATCCCAGTTAAAGTTATCCAACTTCGCTTTCTGTGCACTGATTTCAAACTTTGAGGTACCGATAGAAAGTAAAAATATGTGTCTTTCAAGAAATTGCTAAATATACAGAGTGTCCCATTTAAAAAATTACATCTACTGTATTCTGAAAATACGTCACATTTCTAGCGGGTAAACCGGAAGTACGCCATTTATATAAATGTGTCACAACAAAACTCACGGTAATTTTAAACCTAACTGTGGAAACCGCATCTTATTATCTAGAACCGTTTCGAAGATATAAGCTCTTGAAAACAGTCAGAATATAATAAGACACCCAGTAGTAGGAGAATGTAATCATCTTGAAAGGTATTCATGATAAGTATATGTATGAAGTATGATGAACAATAATTATTTCACTTTCAATTTCTACAATTATCCAACCAATTAATAATTGTAATAACCTACCTATATTATATAGTTAAACTACTTGAATTTTTGTCACTATTGATAGTTATTGTTAATTTTGAAATCAATTATGTTGACTTTAATTGTAACATTTCGTGTATTAATATGTCAGATGTTGATTACACATTTGGTGAAATTATCACGTGATCGTAGGAAAAATACCGTACATTACTCGTGCGAAAGTTATTTCTCACACTCGTGTGAAAAATGTTACTTTCCGCACACGTTATGTAATATACCATATTTGCCATTTTTTGTTCTTAGGCTGCGCCAAAGTTACTTTCTGCTTAAGAGCGCCAATTATGTCAAATTATGACAGCTCGGGGAAAACATCAACTTTGCAGCTGCTTTTCAAGGCACAAAAGGCGACTTTCGCTAGTGATCGTAGAAAAACAGTATTACATAGTTCGCCTCTCCAATCAACCTTTTTTTTTAAACACTCTGTATATTATGCACTAAAATTGTAACTTTAATGCTTCAGTATTAAAACTTACACTTGCTTTCAATTTTTTACTTGGATGTAACAATTCCAGTTTAGCGGTTTTTCCACACAGTAATCTGGTCAATGAAGAGGTAGATCTTTGTGAAACCATCGGTACATGTTCGAGTGTTTCTTCATGTGTCAAATCGGGAAATAAAAGTAATAATGGTGCCATTGGGCTTGTCGATTCCAAATCTATTAATTTGATTTCGCATTCTTCGTCTGTTGAACCTAAAAATTCTACCTTGATACTGTTTTTTCAAATTTTTGAGCTTTTTGTGTTTTTTTTTCAATAAAAATGTTACAAACTAAACAATAAACCTTGTAAATGTTCGATATTATCGCTTTGTTGCAATCTGATGGTTATTCCATTCCATTTTGAATCTTGTGCAGCAACTGGTGTGTGGTATTCATCATCAATATTTCGATCTGTTTCTGGTAAGCTCTGTAAATCAAATAACATTATCCAATATCGAGCGCACAAGAAATTATACACATAGATTCAAAAGTTTTGCATCACCCTAAATCTCCGAAAAAAAAAATGTGTTCTTATAAATGGATCAGACATTAATCAAATAATTAGTTTCAATGAAAAAAAACGTGTATATTTGTAAAAAAATTTTTATCATCCAATAATAAACTTGCTTTAAACATAAAAAGTATTCTTAGAAATTAAATAAATTAAATACAAATTGATTCTTTTTGAAGAAAAGGTTAAGTGAGAACCTGCATGAGAACTTTTAATAAAGAGTATTTCCACCTCTAGAATTTATGCAAGCTTGAAGTCGCCTGCCCATGCTGTTTACCAAATTATTGATATTCTGTTGAGGAATATTTCGCCATTCTTCTTGGGCCGCATGAACAAGCTCTTGTACACTCCTGGGTGGATTTCTGCGTGCTGCCACTGCCCTGGCAAGCATGTCCCAAGCATGTTCTATGGGATTCATGTCAAGAGATAGGGCAGGCCAGTTCAAACGATTGATCCCTTCAGTTTCAAGATACTCATTTACAGCTCTGGTCCGATGAGGTCGGGCGTTATCGTCCATAAAAACGAAGGAATTGCCAACAGCTGCGCGCCATAGTCTCACGTGAAGATGTAGAATCTCTCTGAGATACCTATCACCAGTCATCGTTCCCTTCACATGAATTAATTCTGTGCGATCATTTAACATAGCACTTCCTCCTCTGAAGGGCGGCACGGGGCGAGCATGGGCAAGCTGAGCAGCTCTCGTTGGATCCCGCCACACACGTATTCGATAGCTATCTTGTACCAAACAAATCCTTGTCTCGTCGGAAAAAACACCGAATTTCAAAATTCTTTAGGCAAGGCCGCGTGTTCTTGAGCCCAGTGTAGTCGGCGAACTCTGTGCTCAGGTTGTAGTCTGGGCACTCTTATTGGTCGGCGACACCTCAAACCTGTCGCAAGTATTGGTCTTCGTAATGTCGAGATCGATACTTGAACTCCCAACGCGTGTTTCATATCTCTTTGGAGTGCTGGTATTACCATGGTCGGGTTTCTTCGGATAGTTAAGTGGATATAGCGGTTCTGCCGCTGATTAGTAACACGCCTTCTACCGCTTCTAGGTCTATCACGAAGAGAATTGGTCTGGAGATACCGGTTCCATACACGAGACACATCACTTTGCCAAACGCCAACTCTGTTTGCCACGAACCTTTGAGAATGACCTTCTTCAACTAAAGCCACTATTCTTGCACGGTCAATCTCACTTATGACTTGACGATTCATGTTTGCACTTAAAATCGTAAAAATCAAATGCCTTGAATGTTAAAATGATCGCACTAAAAATGTTATCTTACAAAAAAAACTGTAAACATCTGTATATTGCAAAAAATATGGAACATATTGAAATGATAAACATTGATAAACAAGCCAACAAAAAATTGTTAGCGCAAAAAAATTCCTTCGCATCCGAAGAAGGTGATGCAAAACTTTTGAATCTATGTGTACTTATTTAAAAAGATATATAATACTTACTTTATAAAATAATATAAATTTGTTGCTTACCTTCCTAACCTTAATTTTTTTCTTTTGTGGTGACATATATAAATGAAATTATCCAACAAGGTAAACCCTTCTTGTTTTACGGTAGAAAGTCATGATAGTTTTCTTTGTAAATATCTTGACTAAGCTGATAATTTAGCGATAGTAATTTTGACAAGGCAAATTAATCAGATTGACATAAAAATTGACACATTTGGTAGGTCTACCACCAGTTAAATTTATTGAATGAACAAGTTTTATAAACTTTTTCTATTAACGTGGAAATAGCTGGAAATATATAGTATAGCAAGTGGAATTATTAGAAATAGAATGTAGAGTTCATATACAGATCGCGAAAAGTCGATTCGAGCCATACGATTTACAGAAGTACGACAAGGAAGATATGAGCAAAACTACTTAAAATGCTTGCCTTACACGCGGGAGGCCCGGGTTCGATTCCCGCAAGTAATGCACATAACGAAGCAACGTAACATAACGTAACGTAACGTAACGGTCAGATCTTTTGCGTCGCTCAAACCTAACTTGGCGTAAAGAACTAAAGTTCCAATAATATAGTTCAAGAAAATAAATGGACAAATTACAATCTGCAATAAATAAAATCTATCCACTGCTTTCGATTTAACAATTATTGGTATTGTTGCCGACAAAAATTGGGTATTACTTTTACAGATAAATACATTTGGCAACGGCTGACTGCGCACAATTATTCTTCTCTTTCTTTCAAGTAGATCATATTTATCACAATTATGAACTCTTTGAATGTATTATAAACGTTAACCCTAATCTTTGACTTACAAAATTTGATTAGTTGATGTTTAGTTCAATCGGGAGAAATTACATCATTCAAAATAGGATGCAAACGTACCTTTCGCAGCGGCAATGTGTCTTTTACGTCTTTTTCTAACGTCACACTGACAGTTCCCGTCAGGTTTCTACTTTTAGTTGTTTACGGTCAATTATTATTTATGAAAAGTGAATATTAATCTTTTTGTTATATATTTTTTAGAATTATCCCAGCTATGATAACAAAATACCACCCCCTACGCCGCCTCCAACGCTATCACTAAAACCCAGAAAATGTTACTTGCCGTTACCTTTCGATAACATAAAACTCAATTAGAAATGCCGTCCCCTGAAAACGTGCGAGAGGCGGCTGCGGGCCACCACCGCTTGTAGCCAAAGCAGCAGCAGCACCGCGGCTTTTAACGACGAGTTTCGCAGCCCGAAGAGAGACAGACAGAGATACTAACAACAAAAAAGCGAGACGAAAACTGCGCATCGTACGCAAAAGCAACTGTTTTACCATAAAATTTTTGCGTCGTATAATAGTACAATGGAAATTATTAGAAAAATTTCGTAATTTGTAAAAGTGGTCAAATATCGTATACTGAATTACTGCGAAAGAAAAATTGCTTGCAACTATGCCTGACCGATTATGTTATCACCTGATTGGGTCATTCGGCTTTGAGGTGTTTATTTTATAAATCGGCTCAGAATACTTGGAGAGATACATCATAGCTCTTAACTCTTTTGTGCTAATTCAAGACTCTCCTGATCCAAGGATTTTGCTTAACAAACTTTACTAACATTGTCTTACTGATACCTACAGGATTGTATTGAATTGATCCTGAAACATTTTAAAAGATCGAAATGCTGAAGGACTTTTTATAAACACGTACTACTACTACTAAATGTGCAGGCGAGCCTTGTCCTGGACAACTCAAGCCAAGGTTCCGGCACTGAGGCCACTGGCGGGCCCATTGCACCATTCCTGCTACCTAGACATCCATGAAACCGAGCCCTTCAATAAAGGCCACAACCTTTTTCAATGGATGTCTGCTTGTGTCTCCAGGGGCCATAACAGGGATGCGAAGATTCTCCTGCTTAGTACAGCCCAGTGTGGACACTTTAAGAGAACATGGACTGACGTTTCGTCAGTCATGTCGCAACCCCTACATAGGGAACTTTCCTCTACTCCTAAGTTGTGGAGGTGTTTCCTCATACAGCAGTGCCCTGTTAGGAGTCCTGCTATCTTCCTTAGCCTACTTCTTGGTAGTTCAGTGGCTGCCCTGGTGTGTCCATCAGTCCATCCCTTCAGTAGAAGTTTGGATTGTCCAGGACCCTGCAGAGCATTCCAATGAGCGAGTTGCTGAGTCCCATTAGGCTGTGTATTCCTCTCTTTTTCCCATGACTCTCTATCCCGTATCATAGCCCTGTATGGGGTAGCGAAGTAGTACTTCTTGACGTGCCTGCTCTCTTCCCCTCTTCGCACGTATCCCAGCCGTTCCATGCGCAGGAAAGCCCTCCCCGCCTCTGCCTCGATCACATGGTGGAGAGGCCGAAGACCAAGGATCACTTCCATCGCAATAGTGGGTGTAGTCCTCATGCAGTCAGTTGCCCCCAAACTGACCACCCTTTGAAGGCGTGCCAGTTGCGATCTAGCCGTGACCAAGGTTACCCTCGGCCACCAGACCAGAGCCGCATATGTGAGCATAGGCAGCATAATCACTCTATAGAACCATATATGATCGTTTTGGGGGGTTAGTCCCCACCTCGGACCAATGGCTCTCCTACAAGCCCAATAGGTACGTGTTTGTCACCTTGCTTAGGCGACTATAAAGATGAGCCTTCCATGTTAGTGATTTATCAAGGATCACTCCTAGATACTTCACCTGTTCAACCACCGGCAGTGGTACTCCATAAACACGTATAAAAAGGTGAACCGTTCCTATAAATATTCAAAATACAGTCTTTATTTAATTGAGAAACTATTGTGTACTGAATTTCTATTCAAAATGAATAATAGTGTGATAATAAGAAAATGTCTGGACGAAAATTTAACTCCCTTAAAGATAGAATAAAGGTAAGTTAAATTTTAGGATCTGTATAGCTTTGACAGATACTACAAAATAATAACGTGAATCAATGTGAAGAAATTATTGTTTGTCAATATGTGCATCGGATTTATCCATTTGTTTCAATAACAACCCCTAATCTCACTGTACTATGAAGGACGTCAAATTCTGACTTTGGTTACGATAAATGTGACGTAACGGAGCGCCGATGCCGTGCCCGACGTCGACCGACGCCGCGAACGTCAGTGCAGTGCCAGTTTCTGTGAGTGCAACAGTGTAGCAAGTATCTATGTACTGCGTTGCTACACTGCTATTATACTGTCTCTGTAGCAATTAATATGTTGGAATAGACTTGATTTTATCTTCCCCAATTCGCGATTTTTAATAATTATTTGTGCTGGTGGTGGTTTACGGTAAGAATTACTCTTTATAATGATGGTTTTTATCTCTAAGACAACTGGAAATATATTTACTTCTATCTATCTGGAAGATTTAAATAAAAACAAACCTTTGAATATTAAGGGCGATCGAATAGTAACAGTTATTTTGCTTTTAGTCCAGTAACTGAAGACCTGAAAATAGGCAAACCTATCAATATATTTGTCCAATAATTTTTTTGGTTTGATTTGTAGGTCTTGACAGGTACTTCAAAGGGAGAAAAAGTTCTCCAAGATTGCCCCTTAGCTAAGGGCCCAAAATGGCCCCTAAAGTCCCAGAAAACGGTTTTCCGCCAATATCTCCCGAAGTACCCAAGTTAGACAATTTTTGTTTAGATAAAAAATGAAGGTCGTTAAATTATCTACAAAAATGGCCCCTATCATTTTTTTCGCAACACGAATATTTTTTGCGAAAATGACCTTTGAAAAAACCAAAATTTTTACACCGAATATTTTTGGTGGTTTCTTACTAAATTTCAGCTCGACAGCCACGGAAATACATAGATTTTCACTTGTTAGACTTTGGAGACCAATTGTAATCGTATGGAATGCTTATGAAAACTGCCCCTCTTTTTTTCCTTCCCTAGAGAAGCAGGTCTGTCGCAGAATAAACATTTGTTTTGAAAATCGAACTTAGTCGCTCTTAGCTTTTGCTTTTTAGGGCTCGTTAAATGATCTAATCGTCTTGAAGAGTGCTTTCCGAAATCGGTGTACACAAACTTGTCTCTTCTTTTAACAATATAGCGTCTCCTGCAGCTGTCGTGCATCTTGACAGGAGATTGTCGTTGTAAGGATAGATGAAAATTGTCAGCTCTTTCTTTGCTCACAGAAATCAAGTTTTCCAAGCCTCGACTGACATTGACCATATTATCGACAACATCCTCGTTACAAACGAAGCATTTTGGAATGGAGTCTTCTTCCATGGCTGTCCTAGATTACAATAAAAAATAAATAAATAAGTAAATAAATAATACGACTGCTCCAAAGAAACAACAAAGATTTAATGTCAACAATAGCAGACCACTGGAGTGGGCGCGTTGGGTACACGTGGTAAGGTTAGGTACGATTCTCTCTGGTGGAGGGAGCATAAAAGACTTAAAAGAGGCGTACAAGAGAATAATAAACATAAAAGAACGGTGCTCAAATATGGGGAACAAGTTATATGGATGGAAAGGTCAGAATATAAGCTTTAATTCAGTGTGGGTATTAATTTTCAAAAAATTAACAGCGGAGTACAAAAAGCATTTAAAAAAGGCCGGTTTTCACCCTAGTTACCAATTTTCCCGGTCCCTGGAAAATGAGTGCATTGTATTCCGAATAAAAATATTGGTTCAGAGAGTAGACATAGTAAGCTTTCAAATGGTGTGCATTTAATAACAAAATAATTGAACATTAGTTCTTTATTTACGCTTGTTTACAAGATTTGTGGGAACTCAGAAAACGACTGAAAAATGCAAATAAATAAATAAACGCCACAAAGATACTGAAAAAAAATTTCTAGGAACATTCAGGACCTCCCCAGACCCCATTTGAAAAAACAAGGGATGATAAACCATTTAAAATAAATAAAATGATTTAATGGCAAGTGTTTTTAAACGATAAAAACTTAACGGGATTGAGTTTATGGTAGGAAAACAGGCTTCTCGCTAATATCTGGCTAAATATGCGAATTACAGAATTTTACTTAAAATGAAAAATGAAGATCGTCTTATTATCTACAAAAATGGTCTTTGTCATTTTTTTCGAAAATTCGGTAGTTACGTCTACGGTCACCTGCCGTGACCTACAAATTGAGCCCAAAGTGAAGTCTTCAACGACTTTTCAGGAGCTTTCGATATTTTCAAGTGTTCAATTACTGGACTAAGTACTTTTGTTCCTTATTTAGACACTCTACTACCTCATGATTCCAACTGTTTTCTGGTCTTCCTCTCACTTCCCTTTACGCTAATTTCTCCTCCCATATTTGCTTGGTTTTTATCCTTCACCATATTCTATATACATTCAATAATAATAATAATATTCATGTTTCTACTTCAAGCTCTTTCCATGAACCAAACATTCAAATACAGAAAACTGTACAATTATCTTTTAGACCAGCGTATAAAAATCGAGAGAAAGAAAAAACGTAACTTAATGAAAGTCAAACAAAAAATTTTTCACCGCTTTTCCAATGAATTCATCGACTGGAAATTGCTGCATCCGTTTTGACGTTTAAATGAATTCCTCAATCAACGCTAATTCCAGGTTTTTACAGAATTATCGATTCTGATTTCACTTCATAAAATTATTTAAGCATTTATTTTCAATATTCCAACAATTTGAGTTGCTTGTTACATTATTTACTGAATCGTTAACTTTAAAGAACGATATGAGTGGATTTGGGGTTGGAGCAAATTAAAGTGACCAGAATAAAGAAGAAGAAACACTATTTGTCAGCAACTAGATATTGAGCTAGAGTAGTGAGGCGAGGAAGTCTACCACCTGATGCTACTGACCAAGGACTGGATTTGTTGACAGACAAGTTTTCGCTATTGATTTGACCATTGGGTAGAGCCTGGAGGACAGTTACTAGGACCGACTTCACAGGATCAAGACTAGTTCCAGACCATAGTCAGTAGTGGTTTTAGGTTTGAGGGCGCCCTAGGCACGAGACGATATGGCGCCCTTTTTCTTTCGTAAATATTATATTGTTTTTTGAGTTTCTGGAACTTTAGTTCTTTACGTCAGATTAGGTTTGAGCGACCGGGGGGGTCGTGACGCAAAAGATCTAACCGTTACGTTACGTTATGTTACGTTGCTTCGTTATGTGCCTTACTTGCGTGCGTGTGATCTCTCCTAAGTCTCTCTCTCGTTTCGAGCATTACCACCGATGCTATATTAAAATTCTATGCAAAGCTGGTATTCGCAGTGCTGGTGATCTACTTGAATTTGTTCGGATACATTTTTACTATTATTTCCATAATTTTTTTTGCGCGATTGATCTTTTTTGTTTATTTACAGCATCGGTTGTCAGGACGGTAGGTTGTGTTTACTGGTTTCTAAGTTTAACACGTCGGTAAGTGATTTACTTACCGTTCAGACGTCGAAAAGTAATAGATAGCATAAAAACAATTTCACCAAAATGCAAAATATATTTTAAACTGATCGAGAAGTATGATTGTTACTTTTGACATTTCGTTCATTTCGAAGAAATTTAAATTATTTAATTCGGAATTTATTTCAATACGATCGCGCAAAAAATGGTGTAAGCATCTCGAACGTTAAGGGTAATTACAACGTTTGAATGTAGATGCCTCTCGTAAAATTGGACAAAATGATATGAGGATTAAGGGGTCTAGCACATTTACTTTCCGAAATACAGGGTGTTGAAATTTTGAAAACTTGAATGTTTTAATTCGATAACTTTAAAATGGATGGATAAATTGATTTGACATTTGGCAGGTTGTTTTAAAATGTAAAAGGGCATATTTTGAAAGAAATAGTAGTTTGTGCAACTAGTGTGGATATGATGGCCATATCGCACGAGGACGAAGTTTGAGCACGACGCCGTAGGCGGAGTGCTCAATTGTTCAAGTGCGATATGGACAATCCACACGAGTCGAACAGCATATTTTTTTTACGACCCACTTAATAAAAAATCTAGAAAATAAAAATGTCTATAAACTGTAATATAACTTCAAATTAAAAATTTAACAATTCAATTTTATGTTTCCACTAATTTTTTGTGGTAAACGTGCAGTTCTTGCATGCCCAATTTGTATAATGCTACGATTTCCCTTTATAAATATACGATGCTGTTATAAGTAGATGTTGCCAGTCGGACTCCCTCATGAAGGGTAAAATAAGTAAAATAAAATTAACAATAAAAAAAAACTTCTTCACGGGGAATCGAACCCGGGTCTACCGCGTGAGAGTCTGGTTTGCTTACTACTCGACCACCGAGGAATATGCAAATTGTTTATCTATAACGTCAGATGTATTATATAATTTTTGCTTAAAACGAACTAAAGTTCCTACCGTGTGTCCCGCGACACGTTCTACCTTTTTTTATATACAAATGTTTATTTTTTTCACTATACAAACCTCTCCGCCACTTACCATAGTCCCGAAGTCTCGACACCTAAACTGAAGACTTATAAAATTTCTCCGCAAAATAGGCTTAAAAAATCTACTAGTCTAAGGAACTAAGTGGACGAGGGGCACTTATCCCTTTACAGACAGCACTTGAAGCGTTAATCTAATTTGGATTGGGATACAACGTATCTTTTGTTTAATTTGGGGTGTTCTGATAATGAGAATATATTTTAACGACGCATCCTTGATCGAATAAACGGTAAATTTCCGCCCAAAAAGCCGCACTATGAAGGAATTAGGAGATAAATCAATGGGATAACTGCCTTTTCAAATATTCATTTCCAAAATGAATTATGCAGGGTATTCTGTCTCTTAGGACCGTGCCCGCGTGTGTGTCGGAGCTCGAGAATATTTTCCCTTTTATTGTCAACTAAAAATTTCAATTTAGAAGTTCGGTATACGCGTTTAGCTTTTATAACAAGATTATAGCGCAGACATGATGATACAACTGAAAAGGGCCCATTTTTATACAACTGTTTGGTTGTATTACATTTCTATTAAAAGTTTATACAACTCTTATATGACTGTTTTATAATCATTTATACAGCTACTATAAAATGATTTAATAGTGTGTCATGTAGTCACATCTTTAAAATGGGATTGAAGCGGCACTATGAAGGTCTTACAAAATGGTTGTATGGTGCAATATATTTTTTTATAATGCTGTTTTACAACAATTAAGTCCTCTTAGAATTCCATTTTGCTAGTTGGGCTGCCCTAAAATAGCATTCTATCAACAACTGGTCAAATATCATCAACTTTCAAGTGGTTTTTGGTAACAATATGAAATTGCTTTATTTATAATTTACAGGTGAATTTCGAATGTGCTTATTATTACAGTCTTTGCATGAATGACATTTGTTAAAAAAATCCATGAATTTTCAATAAAGACCAAAAATGGGTCAGCACGAAATTTACAAATACCTCTATATAAAAATCAATGAATTAATTATTAGGAAGTGGGCGATGGTTTTGCAAATATAAACGTACCATTTGATTTAAATAAAAATAGTAGAGGGCGTTTTTACAATAGGGTACAAGCATAAATTTCTCTATTGGTGGGAATTGACGCTTTATCAGGTCTCCTAACACCTTGCATGCCTATTTTTTCAAAAAAATATGAACTTTACTTTTAAAACGACCTTAAAAATCATAAAATTTGAAAGTCCGCCAAAACGCGCTTTACGTCATAAAGATGGCTGTCCCATGGTGTGACGTCATTTGTTTACGTTCTTATTCGTGTATTACGCTCTGAGTTCTTGTGACCTAATTTGTTTCTGAAAGCTTTAAAAATGGATAAAGCCGCAAAAAAACTTTGTATTCCAAGTATTGCATTGTTCCAGTGTGTAAATCAACGTCTATTAAAACTCCAGAGAAAATATTTGTTACTTTACCTGGTGGCGCAAGCAAAAATACACTTAAGAGAAGGGCATTACTTTTGTTTGTGAAAACCATTTTAATGTGAGTACCTACTTCTATGCTGGTAATTTTTATTCTTAAATAGTTTGAGGTTATGTACCTATATGTCTAAGAATCAAAGATAAAAACAACATTTTCCTACGACCACACATCGAAATATGGTTGGTATATATTATATAAATAAAACATAGTTTAAATCGTACTTACGATAATGCTTTAACTCCTCTTATTTCCTCTGCATTAAAGCAGCTGTTTGACTTCATAAATTCAAGCAGCATAAATGAGTCTACTTTGTTCAAGTTATCAGTTTGTGCTTTTACAAAACCTTCGCTAGCCACATCTTTACTCACAAAATATGAAAGAATCGTCACTGAACACTGAACTAGTAAATAAAATATATCCTTCCAAAAGTTTCAAACTATCCTCGGAAATATCGAATATTTATGACCACTTTCCACTTTACGTTGACTTTTAGAAATAAAAAAAGCACACACAAACACGTAATGGTCTCAAACAAACATATAAACGATATTTTTACGTCGATGAAGCAATTAATAGTTGATTAAAATAAAATATAAACGCACAACTACACATAACCTAATGCAATACCGGCTATATTGACATAAGTAGACACAAGAGATATGACATCACACGTATCATCGGTAGCGTTCGGAAATCCTAGGGTTGTGGTCGGAAAGTGCATTGAAATTTGAATTTTATTTTAAAATTTGGGCGTAATTTCCAATGGAAACTGGTTTATTTCCTATTGTTAGTAATTTTTGATATCATATTTACTATTATAAATTAATATCCAAGCAAAATATGAAATTATGGTTTTGCCAGAAATTCCTTTTCTGGTTATTTTTTTGTGGCAATTGAGATACCAGCCAGTTCTGTTTGAACCACGCTGGTATTTTTCCCCATACCCCACTTAATCCTTAGGCTTAGTGCTGTGGAGTAACCTCCACATCTTGAGCCTTCTTTCGTTTTTGAACCATCCAATTGAATAATAAATATCATCCAGACCGAAAATGCTTCAGTTCTCTTCGGATATTCACAAACTCTGAGTAATAATAATAATAATCTTCAACTTTTCTGATTTGTGTGTTGAGCGAACTCAGAAAGGAGAATTCCATGATGTTTCTAATTAAGGGAATGCTCTAGTTTCACGCCACTATTCAACAAAGTTTACCTAAACTTTAGATAAGTTATTTTATATCTGGTTTTAGTCTCGGAGAATATACTAGTTGTATTTTCTAAACACCGATACACATAATGTGATCTGTATATTTCTCTAAGCCCATCTAAGAAATTTATTGTGCAATAAAATTCTGTGCAGGCGTTGAGTGAAAAAATATAACGGTGCAGGTAAAAAAGTAGCAAAAGGTGAAAGATAAAACACTAGGAGATAATCCAAGCTGTATCTACTCAATAAAAAAAATTTTCTTGTCATTATTTCTATAATGTTGAAACTTCAATGACTGCAGAGGTTTTGACATGCAAATGATTATCCATGTGATTACCAGTGCATCTATTTGTTTCGCCGCATAGCCTAAGGTTGCTTTTTGGTCTCTTCACAGTGAGAATACGGTTATATTGAATACATTTAATATACATACAGAGTTCGGCAAAAGTCCGGGACTGGATAAATATCGAAGAAAATATAAATTTTTCGGAAAATCTTTTCATACCACAAACTTCACTCCAACTTAAACTATAATTTGAAAATATTTAGAAATATACAGGGTGTTCCAATAAAGTGTGGCGTATCAAAGTTATATTTTTTCTCTTGGAACAGCCTGTATTTTTTTGGGACGATCAGAAAATGCAATAAAATATAGGGTGTTCCATAAGAAAAAATATAACTTTGATACGCCACACTTTATTGGAACACCCTGAATATTTCAAAATATTTTCAAATTATAGTTTAAGTTGGAGTAAAATTTGTGGTATAAAAATATTTCTCGAAAAATTTATATTTTCTGCGATATTTGTCCGGTCCCGGACTTTTGCCGAACTCAGTATACATATTTATAAAAGACATTACCAAGAATGTCAGTTTTAGAGATAGCTCTAGCTTTTATAGAAACGGTATTTTAAAAAACGCTCGAAGCACTCTATACTTCGTTATTTTGTTATTTGGTAACTTCAGTACCTTTTCAAATGTACAGTAAAAAATATTATTTTCAATTTTACCATTACTATTATAGTCATTAATAACGGTTCTTGACATGGCAAATTTATGTTTCGGTCGGTTTTTTTATTACTGATAGGATATTTTTGAGCATTGTTAAATATGACCTTGAAACTTCTTCATAATTCAACAAAAAACCTTTTGCAGACGTATTTAAATTTATGGAATAGTAATAACAAATAAAAAGACTTAAAATGGCTTAAAATTATTGAAAGTTTCCAAAAGTCCACAAGTTTTTGGAGTTTCAATTGATGGTTTCAGCTGACGCTATACTGTGGTGTATATTGTATAATGTATTGTATATTGTATATTGTATATTGTAGTGCCATCTAGCGACACTTATCGAAAGTAGGCCTGAGGTAGAAAAGTAGGTAACTACTAAGGGTAATTAATGTGGCACCATCTACATTTTAATCACTTAAAAATGTCAATGTTGCCATGTTTCAATTATAAACAAACTAGATATTACAGTGTTCCTGTGGAAACCCGAGATACACCTTAAATATGTATATTTGTGATATTAATAAAAGTGGAAAAGTTGTGTATTTTGTTTGTTTTAAGTTGAGAACATTATCTATTTATTGTTCGCCAATGGCCACACTTCTATTATGGAAAAAGATAAGTGAGTATCACAATACCAGCAATACCATGATTTCAGTTTTCCAAAAGGGCCACGCGCCACACAAATAAAGTACACAATTGTAAGAAACCTTTTTTTCCAGTATATATTATGAATGAACTTGATAATTTTAAAATGTACACGAAAACATAACATTCATAATACCACAAACATATTTAAGGTATGCGTCTTGGTTTTTTACAGGAACTCTGAAATATCTTGTTAGTTTATAATTGAAACATGGCAACATTGACATTACAAAGTGAGTTCTGATTTCCCAGTTTTCTACCTTGTACCTACTTTCAGTACGTGCCGCTAGATAGCACTACAAACGATCCACCGCAATATGGCGTCAAATAAAACCATCAATTGAAATCGAAACATCATCGCCTTTTTACGAAAAATTGATAAATTTGTCTATAAACTTCAAATTTATTACTCTACCAGTTTCACAAATTAATTTAACATCTCCAAAAGTTAATTACATACATTGACATTAAATTTGAAGACACAAAATTTTAAAACTCCTTTTTAACTGCATTAGAAAGAATATAACAAAGATCAAAGTTCAGCAGGTCAGCTGGTTGCATAAATATCTGATCTGCATTACGTTTGGAATAGAGCGCGGGGTTGATGCGCTCTATTGCGTCATATCCGAATAGAGCGAGTGCAGTGTAGTCAGCTGGAAAAAATCTCATTAGGAAGGAAAAAAATTGTGCACTGAATCGGAAGGATCGTTTATGTAGTATTGGGACCGGATATACCTGGTAATTCGCTAAATATTTCGATTGAACTGAACTCTCGTATCTAGGGATTTTTTATTTGGGAATTTTATTGTTTTTATGTGTGAAAAAGTCTATAGAAATAATCAAAAGATGTATTGTTTTACTAGAATACGTTTTTAGAATAAATCATTCAAAATAGGATGCAAACGTACCTTTCGTAGTTTGTATTATTTTTGAAAAGTGAATATTAATCTTATATTTGAATAATACAAAAATATGCCTAGATACACGGCAGCATTTTGAAAGTTTGAAAGTATTTTCAGTTAGAAAACGAAGCTGGTAATTATTTATTTAATAACCTTTGGCTGAATACGATCTTAATGATTTAAAAACCCGGGTATACGTCACAAACGATGACGCACGCATAGAAGACAATTATTGAATGTACTATATTAACATTTTGATGCATTTTATTTTTAATTACAGGACTTAGGCAGTTTCTGCTCTTTAATGTAATTGATGACTTCTCAACTTCCTTGTGATCTTTCTCAAAGGACCTATCACTACAACGCACTTTAACAAACAAAAAATGTGGCAAATTACATTTTTGTGGTAAGTTTTTTGCTATTATTCACTCTACGGCATCCCTGCTTGAATGTTTCACTACTATTTATGTTTAATTAACTTCTTTAGTCTTCTCCTTTAGTCCTGTCTCCCGGAGGAATTTTAGGATGTCTGCAGGCTTCAACTTAGGTAAATGTTCCTCTTCTACCCAGTAATCTCCCAGGTGCTGTGCTCTAGGAGTCTGAAGTGTTGTGCAGTTGGGAAGTATGTGGATGAAGGTTTCTTCCCACTGGCGGATCTGAGGGGGGGGGGCATGGGGGGGATATTGGTTCAACAACCAGAGTCTGGATATGCAACTAAACCTTTGATTGGTTTTCAACAAGAATGAAACACACGATATATGTTTTACAAACCAAAATTATTCGTTGTATTGATTCTCAAACACTCAAACATCCCAAATCCACATGTTTTTAAATTTATTATTAGAATTGTGGATTTGTGTTTTTGTTTGTTTAGTCACATTTTTATCCATCTTATTTATGTTATTGTTCACTAGTTTCAGTTGTTTTCAGTATATTTTCAAACAGTGACCAAATACTTATCTTTCTGAACAATAATTTTATCAAGTTTTTGTTCCAGTTGTTTTATTTTGAGAGTTTTTGCCTCCTGTGGTCCAGCGTCTCACAGTTGCTTAATATGCGCAGAGCTGTTTCAGTGTCCTTTTTGCGCTTACACATATCGGAAAAAGTTAAAATTTAAGTTCTAAATCAAAAATAAAGGCATAATTAGCTTCCCTCTCCTAATGCCGCCCTAAACCTAAACAGTTACGTAAAGTTTTTACATAACTACTTTTCATAACTGATATATGAAGGTTATGAGACGTTACCTAACGTCAAGGAGTGACTTAAAGTGTCACATTTGTTAGCGGAATTAGATAAAAACTATTATTGAACTCTAATGTAAACAAAAGACGTTACACATATAAGAAATGTTGTTAAAAAGAGTTCAACAAAAAAGGGAAGCATTTTAAACGTTTAACCAATGAAATTTTAAATATCTGTACTTGAAAAGGATTCGTAGAAGCGAGAGGGAAAGACAATAACTGTAAAATGTTCCTCTATTCCTATACGTTCAACCCAGAATTGAATACATCGTGTAAAGTCACGTAGATCTTGATGTATATTATATTAGAGCAAGTGTGTGCTAATAGGAATCTGTGTTAACAACTGAGTTCCGGGCTACAGGTATGTGTAAAGTTGTATGAGATGTTAGTGATGATAGCGGAAGTATGGAGGAGATTCATGTTGGACGGTTTTCACACTTTTTTATATTTTTTGTTTCTCCAGTAATTTTGGCTGTATTAAGGTCCAATCGCCTGATCTAGCCAAATAAATATAGCAGTGACCAAGTGGCATAATATCGTTGAATTTGTTTTTAAATGATTATAGTTATATTATACCAGTTGTCCCATTGAAAAAAATTATGTTGGATGACCTAGGACAACTCCTTGGGAGGATGTAAAATGGGTAACATGTACATGTAGGCTAAAGTTTACACTCACCCTCCCTACTTTACAGATACAGATACCCTGTATATATATTTTAAGGTTTATTCTTTCTCTTTTACTATGTTGAAAAAAAAGTAATTGCGTCGTATATTATGGTCTGCTGTCAATAGTTACATCTAGCTGCCGCAATATTTCACATTGTCCTTTAATCCCGGAAATTTATTCTGTTACCGAAGACGTTAAGATTGAACACAGGGACAATTGGATAACATCCATTAGATATTGAGTGTATGGTTTGTTTTTTTGTGTGGTTAGAATGAATTTTCCAGTATCTCAAGTTATAAGAAAATACTAAAATTTTATATAAAAAATTAAAATGGGAAAAATAAAGTTTGCGCTTCGCTCGGTCACGCCTTTGGTATTGATTAACGGTAAGATATTCAAGGTAAGCATTTTGAACGTCTTCCACATTAATATTAATGTTTTTTTTTCATTTGTTATTTAACTTAGGCCGATTCTAGGCGAAAGATTCAGCATATTTACGATAAATTGTTTGAAGAATTAGATATGTTGACAAGAACAATGGAAATTATATTCCAATAATTCTCAAAATTCATCTAAAGGGGTTTTTTGGGACAAGAAATTTACTGCCACTGTCTGTTTTTGTATAAAATCATTTCTCCTCCAAATGGAATCATGAAATTTTCGAAAATCCACTTTTCAAAACAAAATATGCTCATAACTCGGCTAATTGGAAAGATAGAACGTTCTAGTCTTCGGCAATCAATTAAAGGGAAAATTTTACATATAGCAGTCAATTTTGACTCGATAATAGGAAATAAACCAGCTTCCATTGGAAATTACTCCCAAATTTTAAAATAAAATTCAAATTTCAATGAACTTTCCGACCACAACCCGAGGATTTCCGAACGCTACCGATGATACGTGTGATGTCATATCTCTTGTGTTTACTCATGTCAATATGGCCGGTATTGCATTAGGTTATGTGTAGTTGTGTGTTTATATTGTATTTTAATCAACTATTAATTGCTTCATCGACGTAAAAATATAATTTATATGTTTGTTTGAGACCATTACGTGTTTGTGTGTGCTTTTTTTTATTTCTAAAAGTCAACGTACAGTGGAAAGTGGTCATAAATATTCGATATTTCCGAGTATATTTTAAAACTTCTGGAAGAATATATTTTATTCACTAGTTCAGTGTTCAGTGACGATTCTTTTATATTTTGTGAGTAAAGATATGGCTAGCGAAGGTTTTGTAAAAGCACAAACTGATAACTTGCCAAAAGTAGACTCATTTATGCTGCTTGCATTTATGAAATCAAACAGCTGCTTTAATGCAGAGGAAATAAGAGGAGTTAAAGTATTATCGTAAGTACGATTTAAACTATGTATTATTTATAAAACATATACCTACCATATTTTGATGTGTGGTCGTAAGAAAATGATGTTTTTATAGTTGATTTCTAGACATATAAGTACATAACCTCAAACTATTTAAGAATAAAAATTACCAGCATAGAAGTAGGTACTTACATTAAAATGGTCTTCACAAACAAAAGTAATGCCCTTCTCTTAAGTGTATTTTTGCTTGCGCCACCAGGTAAAGTAACAAATATTTTGTCTGGAGTCTTAATTAATTCTTATTTGGACGGATTGTTAACAACAAACGTCATTTCAAAGTCACAATACTTAAAATCGCTGTCAAATTGCGATTTACACACTGGAACAATGCAATACTTGGAATACAAAGTTTTTTTTTCGGCTTTATCCATTTTTAAAGCTTTCAGAAACAAATTAGATCACAAGAACTCAGAGCGTGATACACGAATAAGAACGTAAACAAATGACGCCACTCCATGGGGCAGCCATCTTTATGACGTAAAGAGCGTTTTGGCGGACTTTCAAATTTTATGATTTTTAAAGTCGTTTTAAAAGTAAAGTTTATATTTTTTTTGAAAAAATAGGCATGCATGGTGTTAGGAGACCTGATAAAGCGTCAATTCCCACCAATAGCAAAATTTATGCTTGTACCCTATTCCGAGCAATAAGAAAGTTAGGGGTAACCAATTTGTATTAAATATTTCCATAACTACCCCTTGCTTCAAAATTTTCGGCAAATAAATGTTTTCCACATAAAAAAATGCTCAAAATTCGTCTAGAGGGTTTTTTGGAACGATAAATTGGCTGCCACAGTCTGTTTTTGTATAAAATCATTTCTCCTTCAAATGGAGTCATGAAATTTTTGGAAAATCCACTTTTCAAAACAAAAGATCTTCATAACTCGGCTAATTAATGAGATAAAACGTCTTAGTCTTCGGGAATCGATTCAGGGGAAAATTTTACATATATCAGTAAATTTTCAGTTCAATATCTCAAGCAATAAGGAAGTTAACGGAAGGATAAACGAGATGTTACTTTCTGCACTTTAACCACTAAAGAGACGTTTTGCAAATGTCAAACCCGAGTTTTAGATGCAGTTCCATTGACGGAAGTAGAAAAAATCATGAACAGCGCAGTCAAAGGTCACCTTTGAAAGTAACAAATTTCATATTATCGCAAATCGATGAGCACCAGGCACTGGGCCAACATCGCATACACGTGAATGTTATAAACTGACACGATTCAAGAGTTACGGTGCGATGGCTAACGTATTTTAGTTGATCGGTCGGTCACTGTTGGTTTGTCATGTTCGATGAACAATGTTTAATGTTCGGCGGTTAATTTCATCAAAACGGAGTTTTCTTTAGGAAGTTACAAGGGTTATAAGAATGGTAACATAGTCAAAAGCGCATGCGGGTTTAAAGGTCACTAACCATATGTATCAAATCAGAAGACACAGAGGTTACCAAAATGTGAAATTACAAATATACTTTGCTTCTTGCTTCTTTATGTGCCTTACTTGCGTGCGAGTGCTCTCTCCCATCTCTCTCCTGCGTCTCTCTCTCGTTTACGAAGCAGCGATTCATATGCTTCGTCCGGGAATCAAACCCGGGCCGCCCGCGTGGAAGGCGAGAATTCTACCACTGAACCACCGATGCTACATTAAAATTCTATGCAAAGCTGGTATTCGCAGTGCTGGTGATCTGCTTGAATTTGTTCGGATAAAATGTTTACTATTATTTCCATATTTTTTTTTGCGCGATTAATCTTTTTTGTTTATTTACAGCATCGGTTGTCAGGATGGTAGGTTGAGTTTACTGGTTTCTAAGTTTAACACGTCGGTAAGTGATTTACTTACCGTTCAGACATCGAAAAGTAATAAATAGCATAAAAACAATTTCACCGAAATGCAAAATATATTTTAAACTGATCGAGAAGTATAAATGTCACTTTTGACATTTCGTTCATTTCGAAGAAATTTAAATTATTTTATTCGGAATTTATTTCAATACGATCGCGCAAAAAATGGTATAAGCATCTCGAACGTTAAGGGTAATTACAACGTTTGCATGTAGATTCCTCTCGTAAAATTGGACAAAATGATATGAGGATTAAGGGGTCTAACACATTTACTTTTCGAAATACAGGGTGTTGAAATTTTGAAAACTTAAATGTTTTAATTCGATAACTTTAAAATGGATGGATAAATTGATCTGACATTTGGCAAGTTGTTTTTAAAGGTAAAAGGGCACATTTTGATAAAAATAGTAGTTTGTGCAACCAGTGTGGATATGATGGATATGATCGCACGAGGACGAAGTTCAAATGCGATATGGACAATCCACACGAGTCGAACAGCATATTTTTTCTACGACCCACTTAAGAAAATATCTAGAAAATAAAAATTTCTATAAACTGTAATATAACTTCAAATTGAAAATTCAACAATTCAATTTTATGTTTCCATGAAGGGTACTGTACCATTATCTATAATAATGAATATTCTGCTAAATATTTCAAACGTCTACCTGTTATCGTTATTAATATCAAGCAGCATAATTATTTTAATATAAAATTAACAATAAAAAAACTTCTTCACGTGGAATCGAACCCGGGTCTACCGCGTGAAAATCTGGTTTGCTTACTACTCGACCACCGAGGAATATGCAAATTGTTTATCTATAACGTCAGATATATTACATAATTTTTGCTTGAAAGGAACTAAAGTTCCTACCGTGTGTTCCGCGACACGTTCTACCTTTTTTCAAATATTTCTGTCCAACGATAAATTCAAGTGAACCGCTCTAGATAGGATTGTTTGTTTTTATGGGCAATTGACCCAAATTTACTAGCTTGGTATTCGGTCGACTATAACTACATCACATACATATCGATTTTTTTTCAAAGTCATGGATACAAACGAAACCAAAAAAGAGATTCAATTTCGATAGTCTCTCTATCTATCTTATACGCTCTGTGGATATTTAAAATAAAAACTCAATAATGTAGTCTGTAACTTTTTAAAATTTTTAAAATAAACACCACGCACCTATCACAGTTTACATGTTTCACTTTCTAGCTGTTACTCCATCGTGATCGAATCAGTTATCCGCTTTGGATATCAGACACGGATAAATTGTACACGAACAAATAATGTTTTTAAGTGGAATTTACTTCCAAATTAAGTTTCTGTTCTTGTATCTACTATGTTACAGGCGAATTTGTTGTTAGAAAAGGGGCTTCCTTGAGAATACGGAGGGTGGAAAGAGAAATTGGGACGAGAGAGAGATTTGAGTATAAATGAAACTTGAGTTTTAACTTAATTGAAATTGTATCGAAAAGATTAGGACTGACTATAAACATTAAGAAACCGCTGGAGAGATAGAAAGTTATCAAATGCTGTAGCCAATATTGCGTGAGGAATATTTACAATTTGGCGCCCAACGTGGGCCCATGCAGTCTCAGGTTAGAGTACTTCCCGTACAATTTCACGTTACAAGGTATCAAAATTTAGAAAAAAACGTTATCATAGTGCATTGCCCATTTAGGTGACAATGTCCCGTTAGGATCCCTGTTGAAACTCTTAGCGCAGTTTTACCTTGACTTATGCATTCAATTAATCTCAACAGGTTGTAGTCACCCAGAAGAGTCTTTGATTGTATAAGACCTACTAGATCTTTCCAATGGTCAGATCTTCCCTTTTTCTCGACTTTACCTATTTCTTCCAATATTACATTGAGGCTGATTCTGCAAAATGGTTCAGGCCCCCAGAAAGGTATTTCAGTCCCCTTCTTTCGCTATTTCATTTCTTTCTATTCCAGTGTGTCCTGGAATCCATAGTAAGGTGACTATATTGTTCTCGCCTAGTTCATTGAGTTTGTCTAGGCATTCACACACCATTTTGGAACTGATTACACAAGAGCTCAGTGCTTTAATGGCTGCTTGACTATCCGACATTATGATAATCCTTTGCCTTCTGTATCACAAGAAATTAATATTAGGCACAATATAGTGAAAAATTCATTTTCCACGCAGGTGAAGCAACTTTCTTTCGATAAAGTAAACACAACCGATGGGCTGAAAGCTAAAGCCCCTTTCCAAACCTGTCTTATTCTTACGAGTTTCTCAATTCAGGTAATTCGGATGATAGGTGTTGCACAATCAATATGAGAATGTGGAGGAAGAGAGAAAGGAAAAAACGATTGCTGGGGAGATAAAAAAAGTTTTTATTGCAAGTAGAACTTTTCATTCACTATATATAAGTTTGCAATTTTGACATTAGTAGTAACAATTGCAGCCATTGAACAAA
Organism: Galerucella calmariensis; assembly: GCA_910591675.1. Classification (NCBI taxonomy): domain Eukaryota; kingdom Metazoa; phylum Arthropoda; class Insecta; order Coleoptera; family Chrysomelidae; genus Galerucella; species Galerucella calmariensis. Next base: position 195,039 of record CAJUYG010000289.1, on the reverse strand, counting down.
ATCTAAATATCCAAAGTGTAAATGAAATAATTAATTATATAGGTAAATGGGAAAGTTACGGTCCAAAAGTTGGCTGCCGTGTCCGGGTTTGCCAGACTTATGTTGTCAAAATCAGACGAATTTATCAGAATTTCTCGTTTTAGTTAGTCGTTTTCATTCGCATTTTTTAGTTTGTTATTTACTTCGCTAGTACTAGCTTATATGCTTATTATTTATTATACGTCTTAGCAAACTCTAAACAGTAAAACCAGAGTAAAAAAAGCTATAAATATTGTGCGGTTCTAGAATGTAAAAGTACTACGATTAAAAACATCTAGCAAAACATTTATTTCTATTAATAAGGATGCAAAAAAACGGAAGCAACGGCAGAAAAGCATAAGCAAGTCCACTTCTGGAGAATTTAATGAGTCTGCTCTTTTAAAATTAGGTCCACACATTTTATTTTATTCACACAAAATTTTGCGAGTAATTCATGTTACAGTCAGAAGCTTAATGTTTGTGTACATTAACTTTCATATGCGGTGACGTCACAGTCATAGTCTTCGCCCCGCTACGGTATGCTTGTGTAATTGGTTGTATTAGGAGAACGACATATTCTATTGACATGAAATTTTCAGAATCACATTTTTATCTTTAGTACTTTGTTTTACGACAGTGAAAAATGCCAATGGCCATAGTTGTCGAGGCACTTAAATTCTAATTGAAAAAAAAAACTATAGTTAAAAGGCTTTCGATAGTTTTGACCTGCTTAAATGAATTTAAATTTTACCACGAGCATAAATATGTTAACTACTATTAAACTAAGCTACTAAAAATGAAATTTATGTAAATTAACGTTTTTAAACACTGATTTGTTGCCTTCTGTTTAACACAAATGAAGAAGTAAAAAAGTTTGCGACGCTACAAAAGAAAAAACCCTTTTCTGAAACAAATCAATCCACTGGAGCTGCGCTACGTGAGGTCGTTATATTTGGCATCCATTCGGTAAAACATTCCGTTAAGCCGTTGGTGGAATATTAATTTGTTTACCGACATTTTCAAGCAGCTTTAAATAGCGCATCGATTTTTCTGTTACTGTTACTACTTTGATTTAGGCCGCCACTACCCAGATGGATGGATAGATAGTAGATTGTATATTACATATTATACAAGCCACCCTGGACGGCTATAGGTTCCTTAATACTAAATTATACGGATATTTAACAATAAAATTATAATCTATTTACAAGGAAATGAATTGAATTTGTCTAAATATGGGATTAACTAAAGTATTTAACCAGTTTACCTGGAAACTCATTCACAACAATCCTACAGGAACCTTTCTAGGTGAAAGGGTTTAATTTTTAGAAACTTTAGACTTGAATATTTGCTTCAAAACCGACAACAATATCAATAAAAACCGATATTTGGAAGTTCGTTTATTTGGCCACCGAGGTCACCAGACCTAACATGTTTAGATTTTTATTTGTGGGGGCGAGTTAAAGATCTCGTTTATGCCGATAGACCCGCAACAAGAACTGACATGGTTGAAAAGATACGACAGACATTACGAAGTATTTCAAGGGCAGAAATTGAAGCTGCTGTTTTCTCTACCTGTCAGCGATTGATTCCATGCATTGAAAGTGAAGGACAACATTTCGAACATCTAGGGCGGCACTAATTACGTACCCAGAACGTTTCAATTGTTTGATTTATCACATTATTTAAAAATTAGTTCTCATTGTTAGTAGCGACAGCATTACATTTAGGTAATCTATGTAGTTGCAACCGTAACATTAGTGTCAAAAAATACTAACTAACATAAAAATTTTAATATTTACCACACTGTATACTATACCACCGCTAATAACCTATCATGGTTGATGTGGGTGAGGGAAATAAAAAAAATACGAGTACAATGGGATATCAGGAACAATGTTTTACAGCTGTATTATCGATGGAAAGCAACAGGATAATTTAGAAGGGTATTTCATGAGAAATATAAGTGACCTTCAAGTGGGCGAGGAGAGCCATAATGCATTGATTTGTCATTAATGTGAGAGCTTTTCCGTTCACCAATTGAGAGAAATAATAAATGAGGGTTATATCATAAGGGAAATTGTTCGATATGATAATGACGAATATTATAATGGAAATGTAAGGGTTGTATTGATTTAGGCCAAGCAAAATTGACAAAAAATTTTGTAGAAAACGAACTGTGGCATCATGGAAAAGATATTACGTATTATTGGATTTAACCAATTTTTATAGCAACAAAAGTTGTGGGAAAAATGGCGTAAGGTAGCAAATTGTCGATGTAACATTACAGACATTTTGAAATTTGAATTTCGGTGTCTAAAAGTCTAAAGAGGTAGTGAGGAAAACCTGTGAGTAGATTCATTAACAAAATGTCAAACTGACATGAACTGGCAGCAGCAAAGACGCTAGATTTATGCATTTAACAAAAAAAATTCTTATCTCAATTATCGGATATCAATTCAACTGATACGGAGCCAAATCTGGTGAATAAGGGGGGTGTTCTAGTAATTCAAACCCTAAATCATTTTTTGCATGGCAACATGAGATTTGTGTGCGGGGGCGTTGTCCTGCAAAAACAAAACACCGTAGGATATCCTTCCGCGTCTTTTCTCTTAAATTTTTTTCCGTAGAGTGGTCTATAATGTCGAATAGTAATCTCCGGTTATTGTTCTACCCTTATCCAAAAAATCAATCATGATTACTCCATGGCAATCCCAAAAACTGAAGCAAAAACTTTTCTAGCAGACGAAGCTTCTTAGGTCTTGGAGAGGACGAAGGACATATCAATAACATATCTTCGTAAATCTGCTTACCTCTTAACCCTTTTTTAAATACAGGTACTTGATGATGGCTCGATACTCCAATTTTTCGATTTTCGAAACTTCGGTGGATGTTTTTTTTTCTTTTAATTTATTGCGTAACTCTGGTTTACTTTTTTGACGTCCAACTTCACACTGACACTTCTAATGAGTTTTTGTTCGTTGCTATGGCAACTAGGGTTGTGAGACAATTTTTCTGACAATGTCACGTCACTGTCATAATGAAAATGACAGTCAAGTCAGATATTTTCATGATACCCTTGTCATTTATCTTTTATCAATTTTGATTAAAAAAATATCTGTTTTGGAGTTGCATGATGGCTTCACTTATAATACTTATATAAATATAATATCCTACATTCAAGGCAATGCAATTAAAATAAAATAATAATGCAATTAAAATAATGATATATGACCATAAATGATAAAAATGACGTATAAATGACGTATTAATGACGTATAAATGACTTGTCACGAGTCACGTAAATAAATGACCGTCATTTTACATCCCTAATGGTAACGCAATATTTTGTTTATGCATGGAACTGGTCTAGGCTAACTAGACATCAATACATCCGTAAATGACCTAATCGTACCACAGCGATTATGAAATATTTTTTACAAAGAATGGCGAAGGCCATGCCAAATAAAGCGGCTCCTTCGCCAAAAGTTTTAGCGAGTCTTCTTGCAACAGAAAAATAATGTTGCTTAGAACAGTGAGATATTTTAGGGTATTCCGTACACTATTTCAGAGCTCTATTTTCCCAAATATAAATGGTAGTTAAAGTGACATTCAAGCATTAAAATGGTATGGAAGAAAAGAAGAAAAGAAGTTGTCGTTATCTTTCTATAAACTTGACAAATGTCGAGTTGATGTAAATAAAAGTAATCAAGAGTGCATATCAAATGAGATGACCTTAAATAATTAACGAATCTCCAGGTTTTGTTATGTGATATAGAGTGTGTCGCATTTAAGATGAAGACACTCCCATATCATCGCTGTTTGTAGAATTACAGATTCGGATTTTTGTAGAGTCATACAGTTTGATGGGCCACATTTCTTGGTATAGTCAACTGAAACCTGAACTTTGAACTCAACCTTTTTTCGATTTTTTTTCACGCGAAGCAAAATATCGAAGTGACCTCGTTTGTGAAATCGTAGTAGGCTAAGATTAAAGTTCAGATTTCAGTTGATTAACCTAAGAGATGTGGCCCATCAACATGTATGACTCTGCGAAAATTCAAATCTGTAATCTTTCAAACAGCGAAAATATGGGAATGTCTTCATCTTAAATGCGACACACTGTATATATATATATATATATATATTTTTTTTTTTTTGAAAACTTTCTGTTGGCAACACCGAGCTCATCAGTAATGCCGGTATCTTTCAGGATACGACCACAATTAAACTATTTTACGAGTTGGCGTGTTTACATCCAACCAACGTGACGGGACAGTTACTCTCCGCGCTGTCGGTTGCCCTACTATACAGCCCGACCTTGGCGCAATGAAGCTTCGAGGATTACCACGGCAATGTTGTCAGGCTCCTAGATATTCCAGAACTATATTATAGTTTAAATTTTGTGCAACATTCGTCATACAATTTTAAAACGTTTCATAGTTAATGGTTTTTTGTAATATACTAGATCATTTCATTGGGACTCAAACCAGAGCTAGTAGGAGTAGTTCTATAACTAAATAAAAAATTTACCAACATTTGTTAAATAGTTAAGGTGGATTTTTGCAACAAATATTTATCAAATGCTGTTTTTACAGTATCAACATGACGCTCAGCGCTACCATTCGACTGTGGGTGATAGGGAGGCGCCTTGAGAGAATTAATACCATTTACTTTACAAAACTTATCAAACTCAACTGAGTTAAAAGGAGGTCCATTATCACTCACTACGTATCTGGCAACCCCATTACAGAAAAAGTTGTTGTTTTTTCAATCTTTGGTAAGAGTTAAGGTTGTAAATAATAAATAAAAGGTGATAAATTAATTTTTACATATTTTTATTGGAAAAAGGTGTGAAGAAAATTATATCTCAAAATTATATATTAGAGGAAAGTCACCAAATATGGAATAGTATCCTAATATGGAATGCCTTCATTTCTTTAAGACTATAAGTATGAAACGCAACACTCGACCATCTTCTGTTTCATTCGGTCTACTAACTATCGCACCCACACCATCGAGTCAGTTGCGCGAATGCTTTACGTGTGGTAGGCGTGTTTTGTTTTGTTGTCGTGCAGAAAATTTTAAAGGTAAATAATGTTTTTTCACGTAAGTGTTATACTATTTAGTATATCGGTATTATGTTTATTTCACCATTTTGTGATCTTTTGTCATTAAAATATTGTGACTTTAAAAAATATTTAGAAGAGTTTGAACTAGTATAAAAATCCAAATATGGACAGTCGTCGGTATCTAATTATGGAATATTAAATTAAATGCTTGATGTGTGGGCTCTGGGCACATTATTATTGTGCTGGTCCAGAGTTTGATACTTGAATCTGTAGCTTTTGCAAGTAATTATGTAATTTCTTTCATTTATCTCAATATATTAAAACGCCGTATTACAATTATTTATATCTACATTATAACTGTACAATAGTTTATAATTTACTCAGCCGCGCTTCAGAAAATAGAGTTGCTCGGATGCGGAACACATACTTAGTTTACCGATTTTTTAACGGACAAACCATCGATCGGACGAAAGAAACGCAAGAGACCTTTTTTATTGCAAAACACTTCCCCTACACGTTGGTATTTTTCATTCTACTCCACTTTCCTCCCAGCGTGAATTATTGAGAAATTTCGAAAAAAAAGTTTTTTGATTTTTTTTCCTAGTGTAGATAGACTGGTAAACTTTTTTTTTTATATTAATCTACATACTTTAAGATACTTATGAAAAAAAAATCATTGCTAATTACTTGCAAGTGTTACCCCTATCGTCTGACCTAATAAATATATGTATTGATGCTGCTTGAAATAAAGAAAGCCTTCTAGAGTTTGCGGTTTTACATCAATGCGGTAACCCAAATTCTTTATCAGTCTTTTGGCAACAACGTCAGTATAATTCCATCTTCATGGCCTACTAACCGGCACGGCAAGAAAGGAAACATTTTGTAAAAAGAAACTTACACGCTATGGATAAATTATATCAATAAATCAAGGGTTCTATCTTCAAACAAGTTATACAATTTAATAATGATTAATATACGAATAATAATAATGTGCCATTTAATAAACTAAAATCAAGTGGAAAATCTGTTGACTATCGTACAAATTTTTATATTTTCTAATGATGTAGGTAATACGTGTAATATACTATTGCGGAATATCATTACTAATAGTGAAATCTGATTTCAATGCCAACATCAGTTCCCGGATCCAGGACGTATTTGATAAACTCCCTGGAAATCGATATGCTCATTTCAGGATATTGAGACAATATTGGAAGCGTTCATTCTATCTAACCTTAAATTTGATAAACAAAATCATCAGGATCGTATTCAGGCTATGAAATTAATAATTAGCAGCTTCTTTTTCTAACTGAAAATACTTGAGAACTTTCAAAATGCTGAGGTTTTTCTGTGTATAGAGGAAAGTCACCAAATATGGAATACCATTTTGTTTTTGGGATATAAAAAAAAAACTTCATATAAATTAAATCAGTTTAATGTTTTTACTAATCAGTCATACATTTATATGTAGTAATTGACAGCCTTTAATCAAGTATATTAGTTTTCAAATTAAAATCTAACACAAAAAACAAAATCACAAATGAGTAACCAAATATGGAATAGGTATCTATATATGGAATATAAGCATAAATCAACATAACAATAACAGAAATGGACATTAATATCTTTGAGATCAATTAAATAAATATAATATATTGTGATAAATGAAAGAAGTTACATAATTACTTGCAAAAGTCACAGATCCAAGTATCCAACGCTGGACCAGCACAATCATAATGTGCCCAGAGCCCACACATCAAGCATTTAATTTAATATTCCATAATTAGACACCGACGACTGTCCATATTTGGATTTTTATACTAGTTTAAACTCTTCTAAATATTTTTCAAAGTCACAATATTTTAATGATAAAAGATCACAAAATGGTGAAATAAATATAATACCGATATACTAAATAGTATAACACTTACGTAAACAAACATAACAGCTGGTAATACTCGTTTATTACTTACCTTTAAAATTTTCTGCACGACAACAAAACAAAACACGCCTGCCACACGTGAAGCATTCGCGCAACTGACTCGATGGTGTGGGTGCGATAGTTAGTAGACCGAATGAAACAGAAGATGGTCGAGTGTTGCGTTTCATACTTAAAGTCTTAGAGAAATGAAGGCATTCCATATTAGGATACTATTCCATATTTGGTGACTTTCCTCTAATCTAGGCACTTTTTTGTATTATTCAAATAAATATAACAA
>CAJUYG010000289.1:116997-180330 GCA_910591675.1 Galerucella calmariensis | reverse complement strand
GGTTCATATCTGTCTTCAACGAACGAAGCTGAACAATGCAAATGAGAGACTAATGCCCGACGGCGGTGGCTCTACAACTGCTCTAATTACAATTTCTCGCTAATTGGAGTCCGGGGAACGAAATAGTTGACCGGCCAGCCGGCTGTTATATATATACGTACACGCCGTACGGTCTCCGTAGACCGCATACTCGAGTTGTATTAAATTATGAGTCCCATGCTGGGAATTATCTTTGCACGTGAATATACTGATTTTAAAATAATTTTTATCAAGTTTATACTTAAATTCTATATTCAAAACAAATTTTTCTATCGATCTTTTCCATGGACTTAAGTTTCACTTCAAATTTTCAGGCTATAGAAACAGGCGATAATGCTTCCTTGGACGATTTGTCTATTGACAAGTTTCCTATTCCCGTCATGTCTGCCAACACCTCATCGAGGTCGTCATCATCCCTCGGAACCACACGCAGAAGCCTTTCATATATCACGTGACACTTTCGATCCGCACAGAGATTCCGAAGAGTTCAGAAGGGACGGTACCGACGATAAGAGGGAGTTCACGAGAAGAGATTCAACTGAAGATGATCCACTTGTGGTAGAAACCAAGAAAGGGAAAATCAGGGGAACGACAGTACAATCGGTTACTGGAAAAAAGGTAATTTAAATAAACTTAGTGACAAGCAAAGATGTAGCTGGACCAAAACAGTTGTTCTTGATCTTGCTGCCTGATCTTGATCTTGCTGCCCGACCTTGATCTTGCCAGTATATGTGAGCTGGACCAAAACAGTCTCAAATTGTACTTGATCATGCTTCACGACCTTGATCTTGCCAGTTTATGTGAGCTGGACCAAGACAGCCTTAAATCGCTCTTGATCTTGCTGCCCGACCTTGATCTTGCCAGTTTATGTGAGCTGGACCAAGACAGTCTCAAATTGTTCTTGATCTTGCTGCTCGACCTTGATCTTGCCAGTTTATGTGAGCTGGACCAAGACAGTCTCAAATTGTTCTTGATCTTGCTGCCCGACCTTGATCCTGCCAGTTTATGTGAGCTGGACCAAAACAGTCTCAAATTGTTCTTGATCTTGCTGCTCGACCTTGACCTTGCCAGTTTATGTGAGCTGGACCAAGACAGTCTCAAATTGCTCTTGATCTTTCCGCCTGACCTTGATTTTGCTGCCCGACCTTGATCTTACCAGTTTATGTGAGCTGGACCAAGACAGTCTCAAATTGTTTTTGATCTTGCTGCGTGACCTTGATCTTGCCAGTTTATATGTAAATTAAGCAAGTATTTTTCATTTACAGGTAGATGCCTGGCTGGGAATACCTTACGCTCAAAAGCCAATAGGAAATTTAAGGTTCCGCCATCCAAGACCGATAGAAAAATGGGAGGGTGTTTTGAATACAACGGAACAACCAAATTCGTGCGTACAGATTATAGACACTGTGTTCGGTAACTTTGCGGGAGCCACCATGTGGAATCCTAATACTCCTATAAGCGAGGATTGTTTGTATATAAACGTGGTAGTGCCGAAGCCGCGACCTACAAATGCTGCTGTGATGGTTTGGGTATTCGGGGGAGGTTTTTATTCCGGCACAAACACTTTAGATGTTTATGATCACAATATTCTAGTATCCGAAGAGAATATTATACTATGTTCGATGCAGTACCGCGTCGCTTCCTTAGGGTTTCTATATTTCGGTACTTCTGACGTTCCAGGAAACGCCGGTATGTTCGATCAAATGATGGCTCTTCAATGGATCAAAGACAACATCGCTGCATTCGGGGGTAATCCCAATAATATAACTTTATTCGGTGAATCGGCGGGAGCTGTATCAGTATCCCTTCACCTTCTATCACCGCTATCGAGGAATTTGTTTTCCCAAGCTATCATGCAAAGCGGCAGTCCTACTGCGCCATGGGCGATTATTTCACGGGAAGAAAGTATTTTAAGAGGACTTAGATTGGCTGAGGCAGTGAGTTGTCCGCACGATAGAAGCGATTTAAGTTCCGTTATTGACTGCCTTAAAAAGAAAGACCCCGTTGAACTTGTTAACAACGAATGGGGCACATTGGGAATATGCGAATTCCCCTTTGTCCCTGTAATAGACGGAGCGTTTCTAGACGAACATCCCGTTCGAGCGTTAGCCAATAAGAATTTTAAGAAAACTAATATATTATTGGGTTCTAATACTGAGGAAGGTAATTATTTCATAATATATTACTTAACAGAACTATTTAGGAACGAAGAGAATGTCTATGTGAATAGACAGGAGTTTTTACGTGCCGTAACGGAGCTTAATCCTTACGTGAATGCTGTAGCCAGACAAGCGATTATCTTCGAGTACACCGATTGGTTGAATCCAGAAGATTCTGTTAGCAATAGAAATGCGCTAGACAAAATGGTGGGTGATTATCAGTTTACGTGTAACGTTAATGAATTGGCGCATAGGTATGCAGAGACTGGTAATAATGTTTATATGTATTACTACAAGCATAGGAGTGTCGCCAATCCGTGGCCGTCGTGGACAGGTTAGTAGAAATATTCAAGTTACAATTAAAATATCTTCAACTGTGTATTATGCTGCTAAAATATGAAATGTTAACTTTGAGGCTCTATATCTCGAAAAAATAATAGCTAGAATGAGCCAAAACATTGACAAATTGTGGTAATGTTATGCTGGATTGACTGAAAATAAGTACAAGTCTGTACAATAAATAGTGTTCAAGTTACAATCAAATATTTTAAACTGTGTATGCAAAAATATTGAATGATAACTTTGAGACCTTATATTTCGAAAAAAAAAATAACTAGAAAAGACCAAAAAATTGTCTTATGTTCAATCGATTGGAACAGTGTCCCTGTACAAGTTTGCACAATACATATTTTTCAAGCTATAATCAAATATCTTCAATTGTGTGTAGAAAAATATTGAATGCCAACTTTGAGGCTCTATATTTCGAAAAACAATGACTAGAAAGGGCCAAAAAACTGTCTTGGTGTAGAAAATTTTATGTTATTTCGATTGAAATTATGTAGAAGTTTGCACAATACATATTTTTCAAGCTATAATCAAATATCTTCAATTGTGTATGCAAAAATATTGAACGCCAACAGCTGTGATACTCAATATTTCGAAAAAAAAAATAGCCAGAAAGTGCCAAAAAATTGTCTTATTGTAGCTTACGCACTAGCTTTGATACTGTTATAGCCACTAATAACATGTTTCTTCTTTGTATTGTGTAGGTGTTATGCATGCGGATGAAATCAACTATGTCTTTGGAGAACCATTGAATCCAACTAGAAGTTACACGGCTCAAGAGGTAGATCTTAGCAGACGAATTATGCGTTATTGGGCCAATTTTGCCAAAACAGGTAAATATTAATAGATTGGCAAATGTAAATGTCACCAACAGCACCGTGTTTATTGAATTGCTCTGATTTTTATAGAACGTATATCTCATTGCGAAAAATAATTCTCTACGTCTCATTAGCCACTTCCAATCCTTGTAGCCCTGACCATAAAGGCAATCGTCATCTTCCAACGGCCGACTCCATTTTGGCAACGTCAAGCCGAACTTCCTCTGACTGTTTTCTTCCATTTAAGTTCATATTTTTGTTCGTCCTTGTAGTTTTACAAATTGGCGCCCAACGTGGGGTCAATCCACTCTTGACAAAAGTCTCACGCTATCGTTACACATCCCATGGTAGATTATTATTAACAAACTGTGTAAATTAATGCAGGTAATCCAAGCTTAAGCCCGAATGGTGTATGGACGCCGACTTTCTGGCCTCTGCATACAACTTACGGAAGAGAATATCTGACATTAGATGTGAATTCGACTGCAACCGGTAGAGGGCCCAGGCTTAAGCAGTGTGCCTTTTGGAAAAAATACCTACCTCAATTGCAGCAGATGACGGGTAAGTTGTTGGAGGAGAACAAGAGAGTTTCTGTACAAAATGATTATTACTTGAATTTATATACAGCAAATGTAACTAATAACTCTGAAACAACAACTAACGATCCTATTAATAGTTTAGTTAATAATAATAATGAGACAAATGAGAATTTAGGGATAGTAGATGTTATGTATGTAATTAATAGTACAGTTTTCTATGAAAATAATAGTATTGAAGGTTTGATTGATAATATCACTGATGATATTGATAATGTTATTGATAGTGATAATAAAACTGAAAGAATAGCTGTAAATTTATTGGGGAATATAGGTAATTGTTCACTGAATATTTCAGATATTAGTACGTGAATAATGTGAGTTTTTTTAGAAATTTACTACTTCTCATTATTTATAAGTGAATTAAGGTATACAGAGTTCGGCAAAAGTCCGGGACCGGACAAATATCGAAGAAAACATAAATTTTGAGGAGATACTTTTTATACCACAAATTTACTCCAGCTTAAACTTTGAAAATATTTTGAAATATACAGGGTGTTCCAATAAAGTGTGACGAATCAAAGTTATATTTTTTCTTATGGAACACCCTATATTTCATTGCATTTCCTGATCGCCCCTAGAAAATATAATACTCCTTCATGATTGTTCCCTATACCTAAATACAGAGGATTCCAAGTTATGCTGACGTTTTTAAAAATGTGAACATTTCGAAAAAATATTAATAACTCATTGATATAACAAATTTTAGCAAATTTTCTCCTACATCTAAATGGTTGGACATTCGTTGATTGTATTTCACGATTGAGTATCAAATATCTCTTTACAGGGTGTTCAGAATTTTCAGTTTCATTATTAGATCATTCAATGTGCAGTATAAGGCTTATTTTAAATAGAACTCCCTGTATTTTGATACTTCATAATATTCAAAAAAATGTCGTCTTTCGAATGGTATGGGGTGTCCCATACCTAGGTATTATACTTTTCGTGCAATTTACAATTTTCTTAAATTTTATGCTAAATCGATTTTAAAACATCTGCAATTCTTTCTAAATTTAAAACTAATGATATTGGCATAGTTGTTGTAAGAAACTAAATAGATCACGTTTTAAATCTTCAGAAAATATAGGGTTCTGCTATTATTTCATAAAATGTCCAAGTGGATAGTGATTTTTCTGTGAAAGTGGCTATATCTTTTTAACCACTCGGTATAGGATAGCAAAACCCTATATTTTCTGGAGGCTTAAAACGTGATCTACTGAGTTTCTTACAACAACTATGCCAAGATCATTAGTTTGAAATTTAGAGAGAATTGTAGATGTTTTAAAATGGATTTAGCATACAATTTAGGAAAATTGTAAATTGCACGAAAAGTTTAATACCTAGGTATAGGACACCCTCATACCATTCGAAGGAGTACATTTTTTTGAATATGATGAATCATTAAATTACAGGGTTTTCATTTAAAATAGAACTGATACTGCTCATTGAATGATCCAATAATTAAACTGAAAACTCTGATCACCCTGTAGAGATATTTAGTACCTACTCAATCGTGGAATACATTCAACGAATGTCCAACTACTCAGATGCAAGAGAAAATTTGCTAAAATTTATGATATCAATGAGTTATTAACTGTTTTCGAAATTTTCTCATTTTTAAAAAAGTCAGTATAACTCGGAACCCTCTGTATTTAGGTATAGGGAACTATTATGAAGGAGTATCATATTTTTTAGGGGCAATCAGAAAATGCAATAAAATATAAGGTGTTCCATAAGAAAAAACATTACTTTGATACGCCACACTTTATTGGAACACCCTGTATATCCGGTCCCGGACTCTGTATAGAAAGGAGGAAAAATATTTTATCTTAAAGGAAATCTACATCTCTTTGTATATCATTGGTGGAAATAGATCCACTTTTTCAAAAAAAACCTTTCGCATAAGTTTTTGTAATATAATTTATGTTATATATTTTATTTTTATTTTTATATTTAGTTTATATTTATTTAGTATTAAAATAAAATTGAAAGCTTTTATTTTGTTTTATTTTAACTTTTGTTTTGCTTTATTAACCCTTATTTTATAAATCTATCTAAGGTATGTATGACTTTGAAGATCGTTGTCGTACTTGACAGAAGGTATGGTCTGGACAAGTATAGTTTGGCAAGTTCATCTGAAGCTAAGGGGCATTGGTAAGAGGCGAGGAAACATGGCGCATATCTGTCATAAACGTACAAATGGTGTAGGGTACCTATTTTACCAAGTAAAATTGAAAATACAAAGGTCACTGACAATACCAACGCCCCTGGATAAATCAATATCAGATTCAGTCAATTGAGGAAGTGAGAGGGAAGAACACACGCACGCGCCAGAGCTTGAAGAAGCCCATAACAAATTTGGAAAAGTGTTCATCTTTTAATATTCATAAATTGAGAGAATAATGTTAGTGGAAAAAATCCAAGGAAACAGGCACATTAAAGGATTAACGTTCAATCATATTATTAATAATAAAAAGTCTCTTTTCTAATTTTTGTAACTACATACTTAGCACTTTAGCTTTTCCATAGTTAAACGTGGCAATATCGAATGTTTTCGATTGCATTCCTTTCACAGCTTTAGATAAACTTGCCAAAGTATACAATGGAGAGTGAATAAATGTAAGAACTATTTTTTGGTTTCAGCCGAACTTCAGAACACGCAATCCAGCAAGGATTGCACAAACTTAGGAATCCCAATTGCTAGTTCGTGGTACCTTATAGTACCCCCCTTCCTGCTAGTAATAATTAAATTGAGATGGGAACCATTCCAATAATCTAGAAGCTTCAAAACCAACACCAAATCTTAGAAACAAATCACTTTGTATGGAACTAAATGGTGTAGAATTCTGCTTTTTGCTAAATATAGAGTCAATATAATGGTAGAAAACAGACCAGAAAAAAAAATCGAATATAATTGGAAGCTTGTATTGACAAGAAAAAAAAAAGATTTTTGTAGGAGGCCAAGGATGGAATTAGAAAAAAAAATGCGATTTGAAAACTACCCGAACTTCTTTTTGTAATAGGTTGGTTTAACATGCTGTATATTGTAAGATTGTTAAGTAGAAATACTTTTTTTTAATAATTGGATCCCAGTTTTCTGGAGAATTTTTAGGGAACATTATACGTGTGGGCAAAATAAAATAATACTGAAATTTATGAAACGCTTAGATCTTAAACAAAACCTTCAATCAGTCAATTATTTTAGTGTTATCTATCTTATTTACAGTTTCCTGCAAATAAAATGTCATTTTAGTGACTCTGTGACTCAGTTTGTGTCAAAATTTATTTACAATAGAGTTCAGTCTGTCAGTGTTGCCAACAAAAAGTGATTTTTTCTGACAAGAATGACAGTTAAGGTCTACCATTCAAAACATAAGATTTTTATATGTTTTTTATCATTGCGAACATCTATATTGCTTTATCAAAATAATGAATACTAGAAATGCTACAAAAATCTAATCGAAAATGGACATACACAATAGAGTACACGCATATTTCATATTTTGCTTGGATATTAATTAATAATAGTAAATATGATATCAAAAACTACTAATAATAGGAAATAAACCAGTTTCCATTGGAAATTACTCCCAAATTTTAAAATGAAATTTAAATTTCAATGCACTCTCCGACCACAACCCGAGGATTTCCGAATGCTACCGATGATACGTGTGATGTCATATCTCTTATGTTTACTTATGTCAATATGGCCGGTATTGCATTAGGTTATGTGTAGTTGTGTGTTTATATTGTATTTTAATCAACTATTAATTGCTTCATCGACGTAAAAATATCATTTATATGTTTGTTTGAGACCATTACGTGTTTGTGTGTGCTTTTTTTTATTTCTAAAAGTCAACGTAAAGTGGAAAGTGGTCATAAATATTCGATATTTCCGAGGATATTTTAAAACTTTTGGAAGGATTTATTTTATTTACTAGTTCAGTGTTCAGTGACGATTCTTTCATATCTTGTGAGTAAAGATATGGCTAGCGAAGGTTTTGTAAAAGCACAAACTGATAACTTTCCCATAGTAGACTTATTATGCTGCTTGAATTTATGAAGTCAAACAGCTGCTTTAATGCAGAGTAAATAAGAGAAGTTAAAGCATTATCGTAAGTACGATTTAAAATATGTTTTATTTATATAATATATATCAACCATATTTCGATGTGTGGTCGTAGGAAAATGATGTTTTATGGTTGATTCCTAGACATTTAGGTACATAACCTCAAACTATTTGAGAATAAAAATTACCAGCATAGAAGTAAGTCTTCACAAAAAAAAGTAATGCCCTTCTCTTAAGAGTATTTTTGCTTGCGCCACCAGGTAAAGTAACAAATATTTTGTCTGGAGTTTTAATAGACTTTGATTTACACTCTGAAACTATGCACTACTTGGAATACAAAGTTTTTTTTCGGCTTTATCCATTTTTAAAGCTTTCAGAAACAAATTAGGTCACAAGAACTCAGAGCGTGATACACGAATAAGAACGTAAACAAATGACGTCACACCATGGGGCAGCCATCTTTATGACGTAAAGCGCGTTTTGGCGGACCTTCAAGTTTAATGATTTTTAAAGTCGTTTTAAAAGTAAAGTTTATATTTTTTCGAAAAAATAGGCGTGCAAGGTGTTAGGAAATCTGATAAAGCGTCAATTCCCACCAATAGCAAAATTTATGCTTGTACCCTATTAAACGAATAGCAATAAAAATAAATATAACTGACATTTGACATAACTAGTGACAGATAACAGGAATGGAATGTAACTTGCTAAAAGTATTCCGCTAAAAAGTTATTTTAAGTTTCAAAATATACGCTTCGGGGGTGTATTCATTATTTTAATAAAGCAATGTAGATGTTCGCAATGATAAAAAACATGCAAAAATCTTATGTTTTGAATGGCAGACATTAACTGTCATTCTTGTCAGAAAAAAACACTTTTTGTTGGCCACACTGACCTCAGACTGAGCTCCTCTATTCGTTCTTTGTAAAACTACAATAATTATTACTTCATTACACAATTTCATGTTTGTGTCAATTAGAAATTTGATCGTATTTTTAGTGTCAGATTTTAATAAAAATACAGCTAATGTTTACCAACCTAAACCCCTATTCCTTGCTACTTGTCTTCGCTGCCTTATATTCATAATAGTTAACAAATAAGTATTATCAAACTATAGTTTTTCCCACTAAAGTTGAATCAGTAGCATATGAGCAAAATTAATTGTGAAATAATAACTTTGTTTCCATATAGGTATCTTTGGAGTTTGTTCCAAAATAACCATGTCTAATGTGGCCCGAAAATACTGTTCAAATAGAAAACCTGGCAAGTGACAGATTATAAATAAAGTATTTCATTTGTAACAAGTTTTGCTGAAGTAAATTTTAACCTCAAGTCTTGTATGTATTGATATGTATTGATGTATGTTTGTACACTGTGGGCCGAAATAAAGGAGTACATTTTTTTATTAAAAATATTTTTTTTGTTTTTTGGGCGATTCATTTTCTTTTTGCAGGGCTAATAACCTAACATGTTCTTTATTTCGGCCCACAGTGTATATTGGGGTGACATTCACTGAGACCTAATTGTGCTTAGCTCCTGAGGAGAGTAGTAGCTCCTATTTCTCCTATTTTTCTCAATATACAGGTTCAAACTTTTATGTTATTGCTTCAAATATTTTGCTATTATGTTTACTGATTGACAGAAATTTCTAGTGGGTATATAGTATATAGTACTCTAGTGCCTCTGCATCTGTTATAGTTTTAGCGTACTGTGGTTTCAACGAAATTTTCCCCACCTCGATTTTGAGGTATTTCATAAGCGGTCTTATCACCACATTTCTTATATAGAAGGATTAAAAGTTTCAACGAATGGAAAAAGCGCAATATAAATCACGACAAATTTGATTTAATTTAAAAAACACGTAAATTTTACATATCTACCTAGTTTTATATACACATAGATTCAAAAGTTTTGCATCACCCTAAATCTCCGAAAAAAAATGTGTTCATTATAAATGGATCAGAAATTAATCAAATATTTTGTTTCGATAAAAAAAAACGTGTATATTTGTCAAACATTTTTATTATCCAATAATAAACTTGCTTTAAACATAAAAAGTATTCTTAGAAATTAAATAAATTGAATACAAATTAATTCTTTTTGAAGTAAAGGTTAAGTGAGAACCTGCATGAAAACTTTTAACAAAGAGTATTTCCACCTCTAGAATTTATGCAAGCTTGAAGTCGCCTGCCCATGCTGTTTACCAAATTATTGATATTCTCTTGAGGAATATTGCACCATTTTTCTTGGTCCGCATGAACAAGCTCTTGTACACTCCTGGGTGGATTTCTGCATGCTGCCACTGCCCTGGCAAGTATGTCCCAAGCATGTTCTATGAGATTCATGTCAGGAGATAGGGCAGGCCAGCTCAAACGATTGATCCCTTCAGTTTCAAGATACTCATTTACAGCTCTGGTCCTATGAGGTCGGGCGTTATCGTCCATAAAAACGAAGGAATTGCCATTAGCTGCGCGCCATAGTCTCACGTGAGGATGTAGAAACTCTCTGAGATACCTATCACCAGTCATCGTTCCCTCCATATGAATTAATTCTGTGCGATCATTCAACATGATACCAGCCTAAAACATAGCACTCCTCCTCTGAAGGGCGGCACGGGGCGAGCATGGGCAAGCTGAGCAACTCTCGTTGGAACCCGCCACACACGTATTCGATGGCTATCTTGTACCAAACAAATCCTTGTCTCGTCGGAAAAAAACACCGAATTCCAAAATTCTCCAGGCAATGCCGCGTGTTCTTGAACCCACTGTAGTCGGCGAACTCTGTACTCAGGTTGTAGTCTGGGCACTCTTATTGGTCGGCGACACCTCAAACCTGTCGCAAGTATTCGTCTTCGTAATGTCGAGATCGATACTTGAACTCCCAACGCATGTCTCATATCTCTTTGGAGTGTTGGTATTGCCATGGTCGGGTTTCTTCGGATAGTTAAGTGGATATAGCGGTTCTGCCGCTGATTAGTAACACGTCCTCTACCGCTTTTAGATCTATCACGAAGAGAATTGGTCTGGAGATACCGGTTCCATACACGAGACACATCACTTTGCCAAACGCCAACTCTGTTTGCCACGAACCTTTGAGAATGACCTTCTTCAACTAAAGCCACTATTCTTGCACGGTCAATCTCACTTATGACTTGACGATTCATGTTCAAAAAAACTGTAAAAATCTGTATATTGCAAAAAATATGAAACATATTGAAATGGTGAACATTGATAAACAAGCCAACAAAAAATTGTTAGCGCAAAAAAATTCCTTCGCATCCGAAAAAGGTGATGCAAAACTTTTGAATCTATGTGTAGTTCTAGGTCAAAGTCAAGCTGTCAAACGTCATAAAAGTCTTGGAATCAAACTGTCAAACGTCATAGAAGTCTTGGAATCAAACTGTCAAACGTCATAAAATGCAATGAGAAGAATTCAAAGTAAGAAGACTGGTTTTGCTTTATATGATCAGTGCCCTTTTATCCATTTGTCGAAAATATAATTACTTAGAAAAATTTTCTTATTAAATATGCTCGCCCTACCGCGTTTTACTCAAACATATCCATATGATGGTGCAAATACAACCTAAAATTAGGACTTAACATTTAATATTGTATATACGTGTATTTAAATTTTATCTAGAGTATGATAATTTTTTTTCTATTTATCGTATCAATGAAAACAAAAATATAACATACATTACTCGACCGGATTCGTAAATTACAAGTTTGCATCGTGAGGAGTATTAATAGTATTAATATTAACAAAAGCTGACTTTTTTTTTGGTGATAGAATGCTTTTCTATGATGGTAGTTATTTAATGTTACATTGTTGGTGATTGGAGTTCATTTTATTGTCGTATTTGTTTATTTAAAGCGAAGTAAACATTATTTCAAGTTTTCCACGCCCTAATATTTATTGCAAATTGTATTTATGGTTTATTTTTAAATAGGAAACTGTATCAAGATTTTAAGCAATTTTTTGACAATAAATACACTTTTCCAGTATTCACTAACCACTTATATAAGAAAGGGTGCGGGGGTTGAAGTATAATAATCTCAAAAAAACTGAAAATTTCGACCCAACGAAAATTATTTAGTGCAAATTACAAGTGATTTAAATATTCTTAATTTCGTATTGTTGAATAAGTCTCAAAAATTTTGTCTAAAATGTTGATGCAGCTGCTAAGTTTCATTTTAATTCGGTCACACTATACAGGGGGTACCACGACGAGTTAAAACTATCTTTATACGGCAAAATACTTATTGTAAAATCAAGAAAAATTTTACGTTTCGGTTTTCGGATACGATCTTTTTAACGAAAATATTTTCAACTACCGGAAGTCGACTGTAACTATGTTATTTTGAATGGAGCACCCTGTTTATTAATACATGTTTAAAATATACGTAAAATTTCAGTATAGTTTTGTCTAAAAACTTTTTTCGAAAATTGCATACTTTTTGAGTTATTGATTTTTTTGTAAAAAATTTGACCGTTGCAGACCCTTGTAAATTATTTTTTTACGAGGATACCCTTGAAGATATGAAAATGGTTTCTGTTCGGTTGCTTTTAGCAAGGTCAGACGTATTTGAATCTTTATTGAAAAATGTTTCATTTTATACAGGGTGTGTATAAAAAGTGTTCAAAATTTAACTTCATAAATATCAAGTATTTTGCCACATACAAATAGTTTCAACTCGTCGTGGGACACCCTGTATATTGTAGTAAATCATACATGTTAATTATTATAACATGAAAAGTTTCCTTATCTCCCTCGTAGCTGCTTATTTTATTTAATAAACTTAGTTTTGGTCAAAAAAAAATAAAGTTTTTTTGTCCCACAAATATTGTTTTTGTGGAATGACTATCTACTGGGTGATACAATACATATATACCTGAATTATTTTCATTTCAATGTAATTATTTGTGTTTTTTGTTTAAATTTGTTTATAATTAAGTTAACAAGATATTAAAAAAATCCAAAAATTCATAGTAACATCACATATTTGAAAGAAATGTTTGTACTTACTTGTTTTAGCGTTCAATCTTCTTAATCTGTGAACAATAGAAATAAGTTTATTAGAATAATAAGTATAAATACAATAATTATAAGATTGCAAATCCGTTAAAGAGTAAATTTATCATAAAATCAACACACACATAAAAAACATATTCGTGTAGCGCCAGATAAAACGTTTATGGACAGTTGTAACAACCGAAAAATCAACATACAGTCAATGAAATGAATATACAATATTATCAACGAACATTAACAAGACATATTATGTAACAATTAGCCGGTTGCGTTTTCACATTTTTTAAATTTCTTGATATTCTTTGAATGCTGCGGATGTGTATTTATTGGATCACTCTATTTTTTAGATGTAAGTAATAATTGTTATTATTATTATTATAAAGAGACAAATCTTTTTAAAAATGGTACCTATTTGACCAATGTTTTCCTAGAAATATGTGGTAAATATTTTTTTCTTAAATTTTAAAATTACAATGCTAAGTGATGCGAAAGGAATATTTCAAATAGTCAAATAGAACAGTGTAGCATATATTGTGTCACAAGGACAGAAAATGAGACTTAGCAGCCTGAGACTATTAGCGTGGGCAGCCAAAGCATTTCCTGCGTTTGTGACACAAAACTGTTTTTTAATTATTAATTACTTATTTAATTAATAATTATAGTATAAGTGAAAATTGTATAGTTAAGTACTTATATGGCAATTAAGTTATTTTGATCACTTTGTATATTTATTTAAGCAAAATGTTACAAATTTTTGTTATTTTATGATGTGTGCCATAAACGTTAGAATAATCTTTAATTTTTATATAGATTGTCCTTATTATTTAGTCGATATTCAAAAGAATACTGATTTTGATCATTAAAATAGTTATTTTCCTAACTAGTGCAGAAAGTGATACTTTCCTGCACGAGACTGCAGTTGACCAGAACGACGCGGAGCGCGGAATTCGGGCAAGCGGTCAAGGGCGGGAAAGACACTTTACGCACGAGTTGGGAACATTATTTTTCCTACGACCGTATATACAAAAAAATATACCAACCCATTTTTCAAAAGTTATTTTATTTCAACATACATATACAAAACTTAAACCAAAAATTATTATTATTATTATAAATATTAATATTGAAAACACAATTTGTTGCATTCTGTAAAGTACTTAAAATTGCCGGTCCAGTGGAGTTATTTTTGGTGTTAACTGGTAAGTAGATGACGTCGATGAGGATATTTTATTTGATATATTTTTCTTATATCGAACCGTGGTTTGATAGTTGTTTTGTGAAACTACTTTAGAGAATGTACAGGGTTATATCAAAATATCTTCATTATTATATATTTTCAAAAAATTAAAAATGCAACAAAAAGCTGGAAAAGATGTATATTTATTTGATGGACCATTTCGTGCATATTTATTCACCTGTTGTAACAATAGTTATAACTTCCGAAGTAAAAAACTATCTAATAAGGTCAAAATTTGCATAATTTTACTTTCCGCACTAGTGCGGGAAAGTGGGTTGAAACGCACGGTCGTAGAAAAATAAATTTTCATCGATAATAATAATTTCCAGGGGTTTCTCGAGTGAGAGAAGTGAGCTCTTTATTCAGAGTGGAAGTTACCGAATGAAGCAGAGGCGGGTCGTTGGTTAATTAAAATAACATTTTATATATTTGACATATTAGTTATTTGAAATTTGGTTTGATAATTAGAAATTGTGAAATTTAAAGGAGAGGAGGTTGAGGCAACTAGGGAATAAGCCAGAAACACAGTAAAGACACACAGTATAAAATGGGATGAGCATATTGTGAGAGAAGGAGAGAAAGAAGGTGAATTGAGGATGTAGAAAGGATTTGAAGGATATTGAAAGTCCTTTATTCACGTGAAACGTCAAAGTGTCAAAGTAATCAAGAGACAGATGGTGAAAGAGTTCAAAAAGCGTGGGGTTTGGAATTTTCTTTTCTTGGGATGCTAAATAATACTTTTAGCCCTATTTGTGGGGTTCATATGGTTGGTTTTTCGATAAGGTGGGTGAAAAGGAAAATGTTTAAATATATATGATTATTCGAAGATCAAAAACAGTATTTTAAAAGCTCAAAAAATTTTGGTTTGGGAAAAATTAGTATAGTCAAATGCAGTCTTATCATGCGTGTCATACGATTCAACAAAGACATACTCACCGTTTTTCTGTTCTTTTATTGCGTTCGATCATAACTTCCAAATGAAATCCGTGAGTTGCATAAGACAGACTTATCCAATTTCGATGAGAGAAAAAAGGATATTATGTATTTTTTGCGCGATCGATCTTTTTTGTTTATTTACAGCATCGGTTGTCAGGTCGGTAGGTTGTGTTTACTGGTTTCTAAGTCTAACACGTCGGTAAGTGATTTACTTCCGTTCAGACGTCGGTAAGTAAACTACGTCCTTGCCCTACATACATTTAAGTGGTCCTAAATAATATATTACTTCATTCATTACACAAAAGAAACAAAAAAATAAGAAGATTGTCAGTTATGTCACTTTGACAATTCAAAATGACAATATGAATGATAAGAAGCAGTTTTCCGGTATTTTGCATCCTCAAGCAAAACAAAATGGTGCTTAATCTGATAGATTATTTCGAGAGTGAATGAAAAAGTGGAAATTCGTCAACCAGTGTGCAGGAAACATCAACCGTCATTATTTTCTCCGGGTATTTGTAATCTCACATTTTGGTAACCTCTGTGTCTTCTGACCTTTGATCCCGCACGATAAAAGCGCATTTGACTATAACTGAATTATATAAATCATTTGGAATTTTTGTTGTTCGTATTAAAAAAAAGTGCTTTCAATGATTTTTTTTAATAAACTCGACCAGTACCCTGTACATTTGTAATAATTTAGATTTTCATAAATTTTGCAAATTGTTAATAAATGATAATGAAGATTTTGATGTTATTCATAGATGGACTGCTTCTTAGAATATAATGAATATTAGAGCGAGATGTACCTACGTCATACGTCTTCGTCAATAAAAGGTTGTAATTTTTTTTTGTAACCTGTTTTCAAATACAGATCGCGAGAAGTCTATTCGAGCCATAAGATTTACACAAGTACTACAGGGCAAAACTACTTGAAAGAGAGAGAAGAATAAGTAGTGGGGAAAGATCAAGAGCTGAAAATTTCACTAGTTATTTTGATGATGCAGTTTTACAAAATAACGTAAGAAAAACCGAGAAAATATTTCATTGATAACAAGCCCATTATTGGTATTTAACATTGATGCCGACAAAAATTGGGAATAACTTTTACAGATACATACATTTGGCAACAGCTAACTTTCTTTCAAGTGTTTTTCTCATATTATCCTTGTCGCACTTGTATAAATCGTATAGCTCGAATAAACTTTTCACAAACTGTATATTTTGTACAAATTCGAGGAATTACTGGTGAATATCCACATCATTAGCCGTTATAAATTTTCATTGATGTGAAATATTTAAATATTGTTGTTCAATTAGTCAGTATCTTGTTCTTTCTGCAAGCCGATAGCTTACTTTGCTTTTGAGATAATATGGCGCTGAATATATACGAAAGAACATAATGTATAGAATGAAGTACGTAATAGATCAAGTTGGGTCTCATCTACCTATACGCGCATATATGTTTTCTGCTAAGAACCGAGTTTGAGTAGTACTGAAATTTCTGACGGACAGCACACCTTATCGGCTTGAGCTTAACCTTGAGCGATTCAGAAGGACCATCAGCAAGAACTTTCACCGGTAGAAGTGAAGCTTTATTTCACATATTTACATTCAATGAAAGTTTATTGTCAATAGAAAAATTGATAAATTACAATTAGCTCCATAAAAACGAAATAATAGCTCCCAAAAAAATATGAACATATCATATTATAGTTATAGTTTATTCAATAAAATTTGTTACATATCTGTGCTTATTGTTACCTAATCAATAATGTATGTACCTATACCTTTGTAAAACGCTTTTATACAAGATGCGGCAAGCTAGAGATGATTTTTTACAAAAAAAAAACATATCAAATTACGAACAGTACAAACGATCTTCCATATAATTATAACAATTGATAAAATTCCAACGAATATATATTTTTATTTACATATTATAATTTTTAAATGTATATTAGATTAAGAATACAAAATTGTGTTTAACAGTTGCATTGGAAAGTTATTATGCCGGCTTTTAGAAATACATTATTATTATGCCGTTTTACAAAGAGATGTATGTATTTTGGGTGGACATTCACTGAGACCTAAAAGATCTATTGTGCCCCCTCACTTCTACTCAGTTTCTGAGGAGAGTCTCAGAAACTAGCAGTTCCTTTAGTCCTATTTCCCGGAGGAATTTTAGGATGTCTGCAGGCTTCAATATAGGTAAATGTTCCTCTCCTATCCAGTAATCTTCCAGGTGCTGTGCTCTAGGATTCCAGAGTGCTGTGCAGCTGGAAAGTATGTGGATGGAGGTTTCTTCTTCCATGCCACAAAATCTGCATTCTTCTTCCTCCACTATTTTGAGCTTTTTCAGGTGCCCATTCAGGCGACAATGTCACCTTAGGATCCCTGTTAAAACTCTTAGCGCAGTTTTACTTTGACTTATGCATTCATTTGATCTCAACAGGTTGTAGTCACCCAGAAGAGTATTTGATTGTATAAGCCTTACTAGATCTTTCCAATGGTCAGATCTTCTCTTTTTCTCGGCTTTACCTATTTCTTCCAATATTACATTGGGGCTGATTCCGCAAAAGGGTTCAGGCCCCCAGAAAGGTATTTCAGTCCCCCTCTTTTGCTATTTCATTTCCTTCTATTCCAGTGTGTCCTGGAATCCATAGTATTGTTCTCGCCTAGTTCATTGAGTTTGTCTAGTAATTCCCACACAATAGCTCAGTGCTTTAATGGCTGCTTGACTATCCGACATTATGATAATCCTTTGTCTTCTGTATCCTTTATCAATATTGAACTGAGCGCACTTTCTTATGGCTTAAAAGATACTTGGGGTTTTCCCAAGCTTTCAGAGTGTTTGGTTCCTGGCCCGAACACTCCTATCCCAGATCCTTCTATTGCTTTTGAGCCGTCTGTGTACCATTGAATGTCGTTCTTTCCAAGTCTGGTAATGGTATTTGGATCCCATTCTTTCTTGTTGTTGTTGTTGTTGTTATACTTTTCCATCGTACCGTCTTGTGGCATGTCCCAGGTTGTCTGATTTCTAAGAAGTGAGGAGGTGGTTTTTTTATTGATTCCCTCTTTACTTTACAAAGGATGTTTACTATATTGCAAGTAAAAATTGGAGCGGCAAATAAAACAGAAAACAGACAAGTGAATTTGTTACTTATTAAACTTCCTATAAAGCAATAATTTTATTTTTAAATTGGGTGGAATTTACTAATTAATATTGTAAAAATATTGCAAAACGGAAATTTGTCAACGTTTTATCAAAGTCCTATATTTCCTGTGTAAACAATGTTTTAATATATTGAAACATTTAAATAAAAAATGGTAATGACAGTAAATATTTTAAAAAATTTTGATAAATCATCTCTAGTCCCGCAAACTTTTAGCTTGTAAATAACTATCTTCCGTCTTAACAATAAAACCCTTTAGATAATCTTGAAAGCCTAATAACAACAGCGAAAAAAAAAGAAGAATTGTGTCCAATATAATTTATTATTTTTGAAGTTTTCTAAAATTATTTATGTAATTAGATATATATATATATAATATATATAATGAAAACTTCATTGTATTATGGATAATGCTCTAAAACGTAAGTCTAGACTAGGTAGCCAAATAATTTTATAGATTTTAAATATTAGGTCCAAACAAATACAGTAGTACAATTGTTGTTTTCAATTTTACAACGTTATTCAATCCAGTAAAGGTGAAACATATTTATTTTAATTATAAAATAAGTAAATCGCGAAAAGTAATTTCCTTACTTCATCTACTGATGATGTAGATGCATGAGGTTAGGCAACACACCATACCGTAGTGTTTAAGCCGGAATTGCTAGGAATTTTTATTTTCCAGCCAGTCCAGTAAATGAAGAGACAAAGCTCCTGAAAAGTCCCTGAAGACTTCACTTTGGGCTCAATTTGTAGGTCAAGGAAAGTGGAAAACGGGTTTCTCGCTAATATCTGGCTCAATATGCGAATTAGAGAATTTTTCTTTAGATAAAAAATGAAGATCGTCTTATTATCTACAAAAATGATTTCCATCATTTTTTTCGTAAATTCGATAGTTATCGAGATAATGAGACTTGAAAGTCTCCTATGCTCTGCCTGTAGGAATAGGGTACAAGCATAAATTTTGCTATTGGTGGGAATTGTCGCTTTATCAGGTCTCCTAACACCATGCATGCCTTTTGGAGAATGTAAAAACTCTGTAAATAAGAGTCAGAACTGGCTCAAATCGGGTACCCGGGGTTTTTCGAGGTCGCTGATCACGATTATGATGTTGAAATTGACCCCCCGGACACCTGGGGCTCAGGAACGCCGATGAACCTCGTCTCCGTGGGACTCTCCAAGAAATCACGAGGGGAACGAAAAAAACTCCGCGCCCGGTGGTTTTTCAGGTGGCTGAATTCAAATACGGCATCGACTAACCCCCCCGGACACCTGGTGCCCCCGAACCTCGACCTGGACATCATCCCCGAGAACTTTCTTGACAATATCGACAAAAACAGCCCGGAAATTATTGGAGGCGTGTTTTTTGAGACCCCCTCCAATAATTTTCGGCTTGTTTCTGGCGATATTGTCAAGAAAATTCTCTGAGAAGACGTTCGAGGCCAGGGTACGGCGCACCAGGTGTTCAGAGGGACGTTTCCCACGCAAAATTCTGATTAAGCGGCCCCAAAAACCCCTTATAACGATTTTCGGTTCACCTTTTTCGATTTTGTTTGGAAAACCCTCGGAGACGATGTTCAAGCGCAGGTTGCGGTGCACCAGGTGGTGATAATGTCGTTTTCGACGTGAAATCGTGATTTCGCGCCTCAAAAAAACACGCCTCCAATAATTTCCGGGCTGTTTTTGTCGGTATTGTCAAGAAAGTTCTCGGGGATGATGTCCAGGTCGAGATTCGGGTGCACCAGGTGTCCGGGGGGTGTTCGCCGATGCCATATTTGAATTCAGCCACCCGAAAAACCCCCGGGCGCGGAGTTTTTTCGTTACCCTCGCATTCCCCACCGCACTCCGATCCGATTTATGGAAAAAATTCCGAACTTTTTTGCTTTATCCGCTCGACTATATTGAAATACAAATAGGACTTTTCGAGTCATGGCAAGATGCATTTATATAATCAGTAGCATGAAGAAATTATTTTTGGTACTCGCAGATTTCTTCTATACTCAAACATGATTTTGTTTCAAAAGTTATGGAATGTTAAATGATTCATCTTGTACATTAATTTTTTGCTACTCTAAATGACCTATATGATGTTATTTTTTCAATTTATACGTGTGTTATTGTTTGATGTTAGTAATTGCCAATGTTATTTTGTTATTATTGATTCAATTTAAATAAATGAATGCTTGGAAGTAAAAAAAAAGAGTTTCATTTCAGCCAACTAAGGTATAAAAAATACAGCAAACTTGTTTACTTACAACACATAAGGAAACGTTGGAAAGTTTTTTTATCAATTATCAATTTCGTTGGAATTATCATCCAGGAAATGAACAGCTTGATTTGTTTGATTAAAATTAATTATAAAATCTTATAAGGCAATAGTTATCCGTTTTAACTGACGAGTGTATCGTTATAGTTTTGAAATCAAATCATTTTATTAAATGATTTTTATGAAAATATAATATGGATTCGTCAAAGAAGCACGTCAAAGTTTCCCCTGAAGAAAATGCAAGCTTTTTCTCGCAATTGTTCTATTGGTAAGTTTTAATTTAAGCAAAATATTGAAAATATCACAAAATCCACCAATTCCATACAAACACATGTCAACACTATAAAATAAAATATATAACAGTGCATTTGAGCTCGTTGCAAATGAAACTGTCTTATCTAGCATTGTGCTAATATACATTTTCGGTAGATAAACTATCCAGGATTATGGGCAACCCTCTCAGTCCCCTATTATCAGAAATTTTCATGGATAATATAGAAAAGATAATTCATAAACACCCCCTTAGAAAAAAAATTTGTTTACTGGCACCGATAACTAGATGACATTTTAGCTTGCTTCACTGGTACTACGAGACAATTAGATAACTTCATTACTTACATTAACTCAATACATAAAAATATGAAATTTGAACAAAATAAGTCCATAAACTTTCTAAATCTTCCAATTTCAAACATAAATAATAGACATGACTTTTCTATATTTCACAAACCATCACATACAGACATTACAATTCGTAATAGTTCAGTCCTCCCAATCAGTCATAAATTAGCAGCTTTCAATAGTATGATACACAGACTTTTAACAGTTCCATTGAATATTGACAATTACAATAAAGAACTAAATATAATAAAGCAAATAGCGGTTAATAATAATGACGATCCAAATTTAATTGACATCATAAATAAAAAGATAGAAAACATACTCTAGAACAAGTATTTCCTTCTGATAAAAACAAAAATAACCAATTTAAAAGCTTAACTTACTTTGGAATACCATCCTTAAAAATAAAATCATTTTTAGAAACTTTAGACTTGAATATTTGCTTCAAAACTGACAACAATTTATCCAAATTCATTAAAAACAACAAATCCAAATCTTCAAAACTAAATAAATCAGGAGTTTATAAATTAAAATGTGGTAATGACGACTGTGATAAAGTTTATATAGGTAGAACTTTTAGGAATTTTAAAACTAGAATTTCAGAACACAAACGTAGTTATGACAATCAAAAATTAGGTTCCAACTATTCAAATCATTTACTAGCAAACCAACACTCTTTCGATTCAAATTTTGAAATTTTGCATATAGAAACTAAATCCTTCAAATTAAATCTTTTAGAAGCCCTAGAGATAAATAAAAACAAATATTCAGATAATCTTCTTAACGACCAACTTGATATTAACAATTCTCCATTATTAAACCTTTTTACCTAGAAAGATTCCTGTAGGATGGTTGTGAATGAGTTTCCGGGTAAACTTGTTAAATACTTTAGTTAATCCCATATTTAGACAAATTCATTCCATTTCCTTGTAAATAGATTATAATTTTATTGTTAAATATCCGTATAATTTAGTATTAAGGCACTGTATAAATAGAAAGTTTCTCATTATACCTCCATTCGTTTGAAAAAGCTACTGTGTTAGCGAAACGCGTCACTTTAAGTTTAAATACAATGTAGATTTAACAAAATAAAATTGTTTGATTTCATAATTTAATATGGATCTACATCAAGTAAAAGCCTCATCTATTCAACAATTTTTGTGTTCATTGATTCAGATTTTCAATGCTCTGGATGTGTTACTGAAATTTTGAATTTTATTTCTGATAGGACTGTATTTTTTAAGGCAACTAAATGTTTTCTCATCTGATCTGATATTTTAGGTGGTTTTTGCCATTTTTTAAATTTGGTTATAAAAATGACATCGGGCTTGAAGATTTATACAACGCTTCGCCTGGAGATTTATCTGGACCTCTAGCAGATGAATTGGAAAGGTATTTATCTTGATAAGCATTAGATTAAACCATTTGTTTATGATTTTACTAAACTGTTTTCCAGAAATTGGACAAGAGAAGTGCACAAACATGGCAAAAAGGGAAGTTTAAAAAAAGCTATTTTTTTAACATTTTGGAAACAATATTCTGTATTAGGTGTTACTTTATTTTTTCAAAGTGTAGTTTTGAAGTAAGTACATATTTTTATACAGTGGGACCCGTTTTGTTAGGTTCAGTATCAAAAACAGTATTTTGGCACAAACTTTCATAGCCTAATTACTATTTTCAAGGCACTTTATGTTAATTTTTCTTTGCCAAAAAAGACAGAAGTACATTAGGCATTTTTTTGTCTCTAATATAACTATACCACTGGAGCATTTTATAAAAAAAATGTATTAACGGCAAAGTTATTACAACATGAATGTGGAAAAAGTGTTATTTTCAGTAATATTTTACGTAGAATGTAGACAAATTTTGAAAATGTCAGCATTGTAAACAAAAGCAAGGACTCAAACATATTGCACAGTGAAAATTCGCACCTTAGAGCTACTCTGAACTTTGATACAACGGTTGAATAGAACATTTTCCAATAATTAAATTTAAAAATAAACTAAAATATTATATACTTTTTAATTCCAATTACGCACAGATTGTTACAGCCTCTTTTAATAGCAGCATTCATTAATTATTTCGACAAAAAAGCCAAATTTTACTATGGATGGATGTGGGGGTCTTGCATAGTTATAGTTATATTTACAAACGTAATTTTCATGCACGCCAATGATTTGGGAACTCTACGAGTTGGAATGAGAGTTCGAGTTGCAGTTTGCTCCTTAATTTACAGAAAAGTGAGTACTTTGAATTACCAACAAGGCTATTGAATTTACTATATCTACGTTTCATTTTTTGTTTTTTGGGAAAAATTATAAAATTTTCCATGTTTCAGCTATTGAAAATTAATCAAAGTGCTCTTAAAAATACAGCAGCTGGTCAGCTGATTAATCTCTTATCGAATGACGTTCAAAGATTCGATACTGTGTCTTGGAGCTTACATTTCCTTTGGATAACGCCCATTTATACAATTCTTGCTTTTTATGTTTTATATTGTTACGTTGGCCTCATCCCATCTATCTCAGGAATGTTATTTATTATATTAAACTCATATTTATATCAAGGTTAGTGAATATTATATGAAATAATAGATTTTCTGTTACTTTTGAAATACTGCTGGAGACTTCTGGCTTCGTCAACATAGAGATACTACATATAAAGCCAACAAGCCAGCTTGGAATCCATCAGGATCTAAGGGAGAAATAGGTTAGGCTGTTTTTATCTAACAGCGCAAATGCTGTATATAGTTTGGCAAGTTTATTTGAAACAACGGGGCATCAGTAAGAGGCGAGGCATATATTTCAAAACGTACAAATGGCGTACGGTACCTACCTATTTTACCAAGTAAAATTGACTATTTCACTGGAGTAAATTGATAACTTATAAAATTTGAAGGTTTTGAATTGGCAATTTTTTGTCTTGTCGCGGCAATTTTTTGACATTTTATATATCAAATCTATGTGTATAAAATTCTATCACTCTGTGATAAAATTCAATATAAAATCTTTGTTAGTGGTTTCTAAGGAAACTAAGTTGTTTATTTATTTAACTGTCTATTAATTATTAAAACTGTTTCAAAAATTTAAATAAGTATTATTAACATGAATAATACAAGATTTGGAAATAATTCAATAAATGAAATAGAGAGTACAATTAAGCAAAGTATACCGCGAAATACAATGAAGACAAAAAAGTCTGCGTGGGAACAGTTTGGAATGTTTCTGGACGCACGTAATTATACGTTAGAAAAGGATACTTCTGAACAAATTATAGCAAAAATTCTTGAAGATTATGGTTTTAACATGAAAAAAAGAGATGGAATTGATTATACTGAAGCTAGTGTGAAAACACTTTGGAATACGACTGCTCAAATGGTTCAGGAAAAATATTTTATAGAATTTAACATCAAAATTGATCCATTTAAAGATATTACCTATGAATTTGCTAGATTGGCCAGTGATACAAAGCATAAAAAGCTTCAGGCTGAACCTGAAACCAGAAAAAGAAGTTCTAACGCGTTTACCAAAGAAGAATTAATGGAAATAGTAGAAAGCTATTCTGAAGATAATCCTGATGGGTTACAAAAAAGTTTTTTCATTTATGTTCGTTCGAATTAGCATGGCGTGGAAATGAAGCTGCTAATTGTGATATTAATTACTTTAAAAAAGAATATGATAATAAAGGTAATTTTACTGGCAGGGTAGAATATAATCCAATATTGTCCAAAACGACACAAGGAGGTATCAAAAGCTTTATCTGGCAGTAAGTGGCTGGTAAGAAATAATGCTAACAACAATTTGTGTCCCGTTCGTTTATCTTTAAAAATTATTGAAAAAAGAGAATTCAATCCTTATCTAACAACAACAAGATTATTTTTAACAGTACATCCAAATTGGGAGAAAGGAATATGGTACAAAAATTCACCATTGGGAATTAATACAATTTCAAAGTGGACGAAAATATCGGCAGAATCAATTGGTATAGACAAAAAAAAAATAAAAATAACCAATCATTCACATAGAGCTTCTGCAATATCTGCATTAGCAAAAGAAGGAGTTGGCGAACAAGAAGTAATTAAGTTTACAGGACATTCTTCTGCCCATTCTTTGAAACCATATTTACGATTAAATGAAGAACACCATTTCCAACTTATAGAGAACCTTCGAGAAAATAAAAATGAAGAAAAGGAATCCTCAGTTTCTAACTTAAATTCATCACAGGTTATGATGCAAAACAATCCCCAAAATAATGCTACAACGTATAATTATAATAATTGTACTTTTTACATAAATAAGTAATTTTTTTTTCATAACGTTATTATTTTTTTGGCTTTGTATAATTGAAGTTTGCAATAAATAAAACG
This sequence comes from Galerucella calmariensis, assembly GCA_910591675.1. NCBI lineage: Eukaryota > Metazoa > Arthropoda > Insecta > Coleoptera > Chrysomelidae > Galerucella > Galerucella calmariensis. The sequence continues at coordinate 154,673 of CAJUYG010000289.1, read as the reverse complement.
TTTAAACATATTATTTTTTAGTTTTTCTCTCGTGAAATAGTCATGTCGAATACCACTCAATTAAAAATTTTGTAAGGTAAAAATTTTCTCTTGTATTCAAGTTTGTTGCTTTCAGGTAATTTTGCTCATGACATTTAATCCAAAACCACTCGCCTCACGGATCGTGGTTTTGTTAAAAATGTCATTCGCAAAATTGCCAAGCAACAAACTTTCATGACAATCGAAAAATTTTGCCGACAAAATTTTCACTCTCGTGGTATTATATATGAAAATACAAAGGTAACTGACAATACCAACGCCAATTGATGAATCAATATTAGTCAATTGACGAAGTGAGAGGGAAGAACACACGCACGCGCTTGCCAATAAGAAGTCAGCTTTCGATAAAAATCACCAAGGGTGTGGTAATTATGGTTTCCGTACAACGCCGCCAGAGCTTGAAGAAGCCCGTAACAAATTTGGAAAAGTGCTCATCTTTTAATATTCATAAATTGTGAAAATAATGTTATTAGAAAAAATCCGAGGAAACAAGCACATAAAAGAATTAACATATTGTTGATATTGTTAATAATAAAAAGTCCCTTTTCCAATTATTAACACTACATACTTGGCACTTTAGCTTTTTCATAGTTAAACATGGCAATATCGAATGTTTTCGACTGCATTCCTTCGACAGCTTCAGATAAACTTGCCAAAGTATACACAGTGGCCTATGGCTTGTTGCTTCTATATCTGTATTACCTCTATGCTCGTCACAGTGGCTGGGAAAGTGAAACAGTGGCGTACTCAGTACTTTAATAAAATCATTATAATCTTGTTATATCATTGCAGGATCTATTTCGAAATGGCAAGGTAAACTTAGATATCAAATTGCTATAAAAACGGATAAAAGACTAAAACTAATGAATGAAATTACATCAGGAATACGCGTGATTAAAATGTATGCTTGGGAGAAACCTTTTGAAAAAGTAGTGGAATTAGCTAGAAAGTAAGATATTATTTTTAGTATAGTCAAAAGCGCTCTTATCGAGCGGGTTCAAAGGTCACTAAACATATGTATCAAATCAGAAGACACAGAGGTTACCAAAATGTGAGATCTTGATTGCTTGTTAAGAATAAGTAATTTTTAGATTAGAAGTAGACGTAATTTCGAAAACATCTTACTGCAATGGTGTTTTGACAGCAACTTCAGTATTTACAGAAAGATTGCTGCTTTATATAACAATGATAACATTTGTGTTACTCGGTGAAAGATTAACAGGAGCAGTTGCGTTTTCGTTAACTCAACTTTTTAATAATATGCAGATGGTTATGGCTATATTATTCCCAATGGCTTTGACTGGGTATTCCGAGACCAAAGTATCCATATCCAGGTTTGTATTTATTTAAATTTTTGATTTTTACGAAAAAAAAACTTTACATTTTAGACTAGAAAAGTTTCTAACGCTTGAAGAAAATAAAAGAACTCCTCAAATCGAAAAAAACGTTATTATTGAACATGGTGATGTACAATTAACAAATGTAACAGCATCTTGGATAAAATCACCCATCACACCAATATTGATTGATTTAAATTTACATGTTAAAGCAGGATCTTTGTGTTGTATCGTCGGTAATGTGGGATCTGGCAAGAGCAGTTTGTTACAGTTATTGTTGAAAGAATTACCACCAACAAAAGGAACTATATCTTTGTCAGGAATAATTTCGTATGCTGCGCAAGAACCATGGTTGTTTGCTTCAAATATTAAAGATAATATACTTTTTGGAAAGGAGTTCAAAGAAAATAGGTAATAGACATAGATTCAAAAGTTTTGCATCACCTTCTTCGGATGCGAAGGAATTTTTCTGCGCTAACAATTTTTTGTTGACTTGTTTATCAATGTTTACCATTTCAATATGTTCCATATTTTTTGCAATATACAGATGTTTACAGTTTTTTTTGTAAGATAACATTTTTAGTGCGATCATTTTAACATTCAAGGCATTTGATTTTTACGATTTTAAGTGCAAACATGAATCGTCAAGTCATAAGTGAGATTGACCGTGCAAGAATAGTGGCTTTAGTTGAATGAGGTTATTCTCAAAGTTTCGTGGCAAACAGAGTTGGCGATTGGCAAAGTGATGTGTCTCGTGTATGGAACCGGTACCTCCAGACCAATTCTCTTCGTGATAGACCTAGAAGCGGTAGAAGGCGGGTTACTAATCAGCGGCAGAACCGCTATATCCACTTAACTATCCGAAGAAACCCGACCATGGCAATACCAGCACTCCAAAGAGATATGAGACATGCGTTGGGAGTTCAAGTATTGATCTCGACATTACGAAGACGAATACTTGCGACAGGTTTAAGGTGTCGCCGACCAATAAGAGTGCCCAGACTACAACCTGAGCACAGAGTTCGCCGACTACAGTGGGTTCAAGAACACGCGGCCTGGCCTGGAGAATTTTGGAATTCGGTGTTTTTTTTTCGACGAGACAAGGATTTGTTTGGTACAAGATAGCCATCGAATACGTGTGTGGCGGGTTCCAACGAGAGTTGCTCAGCTTGCCCATGCTCGCCCCGTGCCGCCCTTCAGAGGAGGAGTGCTATGCTTTGGGCTGGTATCATGTTGAATGATCGCACAGAATTAATTCATGTGGAGGGAACGATGACTGGTGATAGGTATCTCAGAGAGATTCTACATCCTCACGTGAGACTATGGCGCGCAGCTGTTGGCTATTCCTTCGTTTTTACGGACGATAACGCCCGACCTCATCGGACCAGAGCTGTAAATGAGTATCTTGAAACTGAAGGGATCAATCGTTTGAACTGGCCTGCCCTATCTCCTGACATGAATCCCATAGAACATGCTTGGGACATGCTTGCCAGGGCAGTGGCAGCACGCAGAAATCCACCCAGGAGTGTACAAGAGCTTGTTCATGCGACCCAAGAACAATGGCGAAATATTCCTCAAAAGAATATCAATAATTTGGTAAACAGCATGGGCAGGCGACTTCAAGCTTGCATAAATTCTAGAGGTGGAAATACTCTTTATTAAAAGTTCTCATGCAGGTTCTCACTCAACCTTTTCTTTAAAAAGAATCAATTAGTATTTAATTTATTTAATTTCTAAGAATACTTTTCATGTTTAAAGCAAGTTTATTATTGGTTAATAAAAATTTTTTGACAAATATGCACGTTTTTTTTTATTGAAACTAATTATTTGATTAATCTCTGATCCATTTATAATGAACACATTTTTTTTTTCGGAGATTTAGGGTGATGCAAAACTTTTGAATCTATGTGTAGTATATTACACAACAAGGGCAGAAAGTTTGAGATTCCATCTTGGCGCGCAGTTCGGTGCTCTATAACTTTATGCACGTGTACGCAAGAAAGATATTTTAAAAAAATCTCCGAGATCATACACCTCCTAAGGTTCCATTATTTGAAAAAATTAGTATAATAGTCAATAGTAGTAAACAAAGTGAATAAAGAAAAGTATATTTCACGCTTCTCTCGAAATTATTTCAGATACCATGAAGTGATAAGTGTATGCTCTTTAGAAAATGATTTGAAGCAATTGCAGTATGGTGATAATACTTTAGTAGGCGAAAAAGGTATATCGTTAAGTGGAGGTCAAAGAGCTCGAATAAATTTGGCGAGAACTGTTTATACTGAAGCGGATATTTATTTACTGGACGATCCTCTGTCAGCAGTTGATACAAAAGTTGCAAGACATCTTTTCGAAGAATGCATCGTTAAATATTTAGCTGGGAAAACTAGGATTTTGGTGACTCACCAAGTACAGTTTATGAAAAAAGCGGATATTATTGTTATTGTTAATAATGTAAGTACTTACTGCGGTATAATAATTTGTTATAATTTTAGATGTACAAATGTACAGGGTGTTTTTTTCGGCGAGTGTGAAACCACACACTTTGGTGTGTGTCATACCCTGTTTAAACAATTTTTTGTTTTGAAAATACATAGTTTTACCACAGTACACTAACTACCGACAAGTAAATTCACTTCGTCGATTTATGGATTACCGAAAATTTCCTCACCCCTCCCATCATCTGGCGAGTTCTGGCTAGCTTAAATCGAGAAAGTGTTGAGTACAGGGGTAGCACGCACGCACGCCAGAAACAACCCGAAAATTATTGGAGGGGGTTTGGAAAACCCTCGGAGACGATGTTCAAGCGCAGGTTCCGGTGCACCAGGTGATGGGAATGTCGTTTTCGACGTGAAATCGTGATTTCGCGCCTCAAAAAACACATCTCCAATCATTTCCGGGCTGTTTTTGTCGATATTGTCAAGAAAGTTCTCGGGAATGATGTCCAGGTCGAGGTTCGGGGGCACCAAGTGTCCGGGGGGTGTTCGCCGATGCCATATTTGAACTCAGCCACCCGAAAAACCCCGGGCGCGGAGTTTTTTTGTTCCCCTCGTGATTTCTTGGAGAGTATTTTGTGCCCTGAAAACCTGTATCGGATTGTGCCGTGAATCATACACGTATTTAACCACACGACTGTCCCTCGTCCCTAAATTTTCAAACGTTCCGACGCAAGTGAATTTACTTGTCGGTAGTTAGTGTACGGTGGTTTTACTTATATTTTAGGGTAGAATTGAAAATATAACAACATACAACGAAATATCAGAAAATCAGTTGAGTGAGTTATATAAAGAAGAAAATTTAGAAGATTCGGAAACTTTTCCTGACGAAATACAGTGTGACCAGAGTAAATCTTCGTTAACAGTAAGTGATATCAGAAAATGACACTTATGGATAATAAATTAACTTTCAATTTCAGTCGTTAACTGCATTTGATGAACCTGATGAATCGGAGGAAATCATAGAGAGAGGTAGTATTCCCAAGTCCACATATTTTGAATATTGGCGATCTGGAACCAGTGCCTTTACGTTGTTTATATTATTTTTTTCATTCATTATTGCACAAATTGTTACGAATTCTTCAGATTTATGGCTAACACATTGGTAAGTGAAATTTTATGCTTCATCATTTGTGCCTCTTCACTTCTAGGAAGTATCAGAGCTAGTAGCTCCTTTATACCTATTTTCCTTTTATTTTCTACCATTTAGGTAATTAAGGGTATATTTATTATCTTTTCATGTACTAATAGTATATTTATGTAATAGGACAAACGTGGAAGCAAAGAGATACGTTTTATTGATGTCAGAGAATATTTCCAATCCTATACAACCACAGTCTTCAATATCAACAACTGTGTCAACATTTTTTACAATTGAAGAGCTGTCTGGATCTTTAAAAACTTCTTCAGATACTAGTTTCGAAAGCTCCACTTACTTCATTTGGATTTATTCTATATTGATTTTGGCAGCTATAGTTTTATTAATGTGTAGATCGTGTTTATATTATAAAGTATGCATGAATTCATCGAAAGCTTTACATGGTAAAATGTTCAGGCATGTTCTACAAGCACCGATGAGATTTTTCAATCTGAATTCTTCAGGTGAATAATTAAATTATTATTGTATTCAGAATGACCTTTGTAAAAATGTTATAATCGCATGTACACAATTGCGATTGTTATAAACAAAATAAGAAGTATTTGGTGTTTTTTAATAATTTCAAAACTATTAATATGTTTAAAAAATTTGAATAAAAGTTCTCCAAAGACCCTTGAGCCAGAAGAGCCCTTGCTATTATACATACTTATAACTCTATTTCCTAAGGTCTGACAGCACAGTAGCCTCATTAAATATTCAAATAGAAATTTATCTTTTACAGAGTGATCCTAAGAATTTTACAAGTAAATACTAAAATTCTAATGCAAAACAAGTAGGTGTCTGTATTGGTTATCTATACATCCCCGTTTCAGCTCAAAATACAATATGGGAATAAAACTGAACAATGCCAGATAAACAATAAATATTGCGGCAGTGGCGGAGATTACGATATTAGTTTATTCTGCTTATTTAATTAGATTCGGTCGACATTACTGTTGAAATAAAATCCATTCGTTCAGGCCTATTAACAAGTTACATTTTCATTTTTATCAAATTAAATTAATTAAAGAAAATATAGTTTAATTTTCATAATTCAAATTTATTGACAATGAATTAATGTATGTCAAGTAAAGTAAACATACCATTTATAGGAAATATAAAATTCAATCTATAGTATCATCCTCTTCGCTGGCCATACAAGAATCATCCGAAGACTCGTCGAGAGAGATCACTATCGGTTCTATAGTTTGTTCTTTGAGGTTATCTAAAACCCACATTTTCTCTTCCTTTTTAATTACATGATTCACAGCATCTCTCCAGTTCTCTTCAGTTAGTGATGTCAATGAGTACTTCATTAGTTCACGAACATCTTTCATTTTAAATGTTTTATTATGTCTAGCTACATAACCTTTCATTTGGGCCCATATTAACTCTATCGCATTTAATTCACAATGGTATGGCGGCAAACGAAGCACTGTTATCCCATGATTCTTGGCTATTTCATCAATAAAAACTTTTTGAATTGTAGCTTGTGATCTGAAGCAACCTTTAAAAGTTCTTTTTCCAACATATCATCTTCAAATGGTATATCTTTTACGATTAACCAGTTTCTAATATCAGCTTTTCTCCAAGAGGTAGATGGAAGATTTTCTGTTAATCGCGAATGATAAGTGGCATTGTCCATAACGATTACAGCATTATTTGGAATTAATTCGACCATTCCACAAAGTTTTTCGCCCTATGTCAGGCAAATTCTCGTCCTCCTTTACCATTCTTAGAATTATGTCGAGGGCTGGGATCTCTTTTTTAAAATATAATTCGTGTACTTTTCGTCTTAATGTATTTTGCATATGTTCATCAAGGTCAAGTGGTTTTCTTCCAGTTGACTTTTTAGGTGGAGATATATTTCCATTTTTCCTCTCCCTTAGAAGCCTGTAAATAGTAGATTCACTAACTCCTGTCATATTGGAACATGTCGAAACTATATTTCTAACAGTAGCAGCCGGCATTTGATGTACAACAGCATCATGCACATTTAACACTACAGTCTTCGTTTGTAAGCTAAGCACGCTCTTACACTTTACTGGGGTGAAACTTGAAGACATTTTTCACAACACAGTTAACACTTATGGAACGTAAGCGACTCTGAGCAAAACAAATTATACAAATTTGGGCGAGACCAAGTTTCACCGTATATACCTGCAATATTTCTAAGTAGTCATTAGGACTAGGACCCTATTGTAATGTTTCTTGGAATTTATCAAGTTGTTTTAACTAACCGAATTTAGATTCATATTACCTTTATATATCAGATCGGGTATAAAATTAAATAGTAAATAAATTCCTTAGATGAACGGTGACGCTTATGGTTTACTACCTGTCTAGCATCTGTGACCTTTTCGCGTGCTGTCAGACAATAAGAAACAGACTTATAATGGGATCACCTCATAAAAGTTTAAAAAACTTCAATACTCCTTTTATCAAATGACCTTCTTGGAGTGCGTTATCATTTGTGACGTATGTCCGGTTTTTGAATATGTCGTTTATTTTATTGGCTATTTTGACATATAGCTAACCTTACATTTAATAAATAAAATCATCAGGATCGTATTCAGGCAAATTCGAAAAGGCTATGAAACTAATAATTACCAGTTTCTTTTACTAACTGAAAATACTTTCAAACTTCCAAAATGCTGAAGATTTTCGATGTATCTGGGTATATTTCTGTATCATTTAAATAAATATAACAATAATAATAATATTCATTTATCAAAAATAATAATTGACTGTAAACAACAAAAAGTACAGACCTGACGAAAACTGTCAGACGTAAGACACATTGCCGCTACGAAAGATACGTCTGCATCCTATTTTGAACTCACACCAAGAAGGTTATTATATGAACTTTAGCAATGACCTGACTGGGACTTTTTTGTTGTCTCTTTAATATATGGATGAATTTAATAGGCAGGATATTGAACAGATTTTCGAAAGATATGGGAGCAGTGGATGAAATTGTACCAGGAACTCAAATGTATACAATACAAGTGTTTCTTGTTATGATCGGAATACTAACTATGGTTTTTATAATAACCCCATGGATGATGATCCCAGCAGCTGTTCTAATTCCTGTATTCTACTTTTTTCGAATGGTTTACTTATGCAGTGCTCAGTCTATCAAGAGACTGGAAGGTGTTGGTGAGTGTATTATATACTTGTATGTTTGTTTGTATGTAACCGACTCGATGTTAATCAACTCGAAACTTTTTATACTCGTCAAGAACTGACGTCAATACAATATAGCAAGCAAATATTGGGTGAACTTGCTTTAGAAAAAGATTCATCGAGTTATAACGTTTTTAACACGCTTATTGTTTGAAAGGGTCTACTAGAGCTAATGCATTGGCTGGCGCCGTGGTTTGGTTCCAAGGTCTCTCGATGGGATTGAGGTCTGGTAGTTCCCAATATGGAATACCATGCTTCTCTTTGACGACGCAGTCGAAAAGAGTAAAGTTGGTCCAATAGCAGCATGATTCTGGGCAGTCATCTTCCCACCAAGCACTAACAACACTGTATAAACATTAAAGCAAATACCCACCCAAATAGCAATTGTACCATCTTCAAATTCCCTCTACAGCTCTTAGATTTCTGGGCATTTGAGAAAGAGTCCATACACTTGATAATAAACATATGGTACGTGGGTGGTGTAAAGAGCACGGACTTGCAGTAAATCCTGCCAAGGCTGAGATAGTTGCTTTCACCAAGAAGAGAGGTATAAGACCTGAGGGTCTACATCTTGGTGGAGTACCACTACCGGAAAGCTCATCCTGATAGTCGCCTAAGCAAGGTGACAAACACGTATTGGGCCTGTAGGAGAGCCATTGTTCTGAGGTGGGGACTGACCCCCAAAACGATCTTATGGTTCTATAGAGTGATCATGCTGCCTATGCTTACATATGCGGCTCTGGTCTGGTGGCCGAGGGTAACCTTGGTCACGGCTAGATCGCAACTGATACGCCTTCAAAGGGTGGTCAGTCTGGGGGCAACTGGCTGCATGAGGACTACACCAACTGCTGCGATGGAAATGATACTTGGTCTTCGGCCTCTTCACCATGTGATCGAGGCAGAGGCGGGGAGGGCTGTCCTGCGCTTGAAGCGTCTGGGATACGTGTGAAGAGAGGAAGAGTGCAGACACGTCAAGAAGCTCCGGCTCCTGGATGATATTCCAGTTCTGACTCGAGCGGCTGACGAATGCTTGCACAAGTACTACTTCGCAACCCCTTACAGGGCTATGATCCGGGATAGAAAATCCTGGGGGAAAGAGACGAATACACAGCCTAATGGGATCGTCTGGTTCACAGATGGCTCTGGTGCAACCCCTATGTAGGGGTTGCGGCATGACGAAACGTCAGTCCATGTTCTCTTAGAGTGTCCACACTGGGCTGTATTACGCAGGCGAATCTTCGGAGTCCCTGTCATGGCCCCTGGAGACAAAATCAGGCATCCACTTAAAATGGTTGTGGCCTTTATTGAAGGGCTTGGCTTCATGGATGTATAGGTAGCAGGAGCCAGAATGTTGGTCTGAGTTTGTCCAGGGCAAGGCTCGCCTGCACATTTAGTGGTAGTAGTGATAATAAACATAAATCCAAGCAGTCCATTATTGAAATAATTGATTTAGTTTGTATATTTTACAGCAAAGTCTTCTGTTTTTTCACATGTGACGGCAACTTTGCAAGGAATTACAACAATTAGATCTTCGAAAGCAGAAAAAATGTTGGCTAAAGAACTTGACATTTTACAAGATCAGCATACCAGTGCTTGGGTTTTATCTTTAGTTAGTGGAACAACTTTTGGGTTTTATCTAGATATTATGTGCTGTAGCTTTGTGACGTTGATTATTCTGTATTTTCTCTTATTCAGTGATGGTAAGTTGAAAATTTTCCTTCTCCAGCCTCTTAAGGATAATTTTATTGAATTTTTTGTAGAAAACACTGAAAGTGGTAATGTTGGATTGGTAATATCACAAAGTATTATTTTAACAACCATGTTACAATTTGGAATACGGCAAAGTGCCGAGGTAGCAAATTACATGGTGAGTGTAGAAAGGATTTTACAGTATACTAAGCTGGAAAAGGAAAGCAGTGTAGAATCTGAATCTACGAAAAAATTACCAAAAAACTGGCCTGATAAAGGAAAGGTTGTTTTCAAAAATGTCTTCTTACAATACGATTTTGGTACACCCTTTATTTTGAAAAATATAAACATAGTTATCAATTCTGGCGAAAAAGTAAGTAAAAAATATTTTAATTATTCTCAAAATTTTCAAATGACACTTACAACGTTTGCATGTAGATTCCTCTCGTAAAATTGGACAAAATGATATAAAGATTAAGGGATTAATTTTTTTTTTAAATTAATTATTAAAAAAAAAATCTTGCAGACTTCATGGAATCATTAAATATCTTGAAAACTACAATCTTTTTGATATGTACGTAAAGGTTAAATTCGTTTCTCACTTAAAAACCATTAAAGAATACAAAATTGAATAAAAATTGCTTCAAATGTCAGTGGTGTGAAAAATGGAAGGGGAAGGTAACATATTCTTCCAAATCTACACCACTGGATCAAATAATAAATAATATGCCCTTTTACATTTAAAAACAACCTGCCAAATGTCAAATCAATTAATTCGTCCATTTTAAAGTTATCGAATTAAAACATTCAATTTTTTAAAACTTTAACACCCTGTATGTCGAAAAGTGAATAGGCTGTTCAATTTTACGAAATGTATCTACATGCAAACGTTGTAAACGTCATTGGAAAACACCCTGTATATTTTCACAGATAGGTGTCGTTGGAAGAACTGGAGCCGGTAAAACAAGTTTGATTGCAGCCTTATTCCGGCTAGCGCCAACAGATGGCACTATATCAATAGATGAAGTAGACACATCGGAAATTACCTTAAACGACTTAAGATCAAGCATCTCCATAATTCCACAAGAACCAGTCTTATTTTCAGCTTCAGTAAGATACAATTTAGATCCTTTTACGAAGCATAGCGACGAAGTTTTATGGCAAGCAATAGAAGATGTAAGATATTTTTCGATAAAAAAATATGACCGGTTTAATCTAGTCTAATTCATTTTCAGGTTAAACTTAAAGATGCAATACCAGACTTGAATCAAGAAGTAAGTGAAGGCGGCTCTAATTTTAGCGTTGGTCAAAGACAATTGATTTGTTTAGCTAGAGCTATTATTAGAAATAATAAAGTTTTGGTTATGGATGAAGTCACTGCTAACGTAGATCCACAGTAAGTTGATGTATGTACATATTTTGGGGGGACTGTACATATTTTGGGGGGACATTCACTAAGACCTACAAGATCCATTGTGCCCCTCACTTCCAATTAGTTTCTGAGGAGAGTCTCAGAAACTAGTAGTTCCTTTAGTCCTATTTCCCGGAGAAATTTTAGGATGTCTGCATGCTTCAACTTAGGTGAATGTTCCTCTTCTATCCAGTAATCTCCCGGGTGTTGTGCTCTAGGATTCTGAAGTGCTGTGCAGTTGGAAAGTATGTGGAGGTTTCTTCTTCCATTCCACAAAATCTGCATTCTTCTTCCTTCATTATTTTGAGCTATTTCAGGTGCTCATTCAAGCGAAAATGTCCCGTTAGGATCCCTGTTAAAACTCTTAGCGCAGTTTTACTTTGACTTATGCATTCAGGCCCCCAGAAAGGTATTTCAGTCCCCCTCTTTGCTAGTTCATCTGCTAACACCTTTTTTCGTCAACATATTAAAATGATCTTCTGGTAACTCTGGGAGCTGGGATTTTAAATTTGGAAATTCGGTCAGATAATAAGCTAATTTATCAAGACTAGATGCCATAAATCTAAAGAAATCGATGAGCCTAAATTGAATTGGATAGTCATGGTGAATGAAATATACTTTTTCTTTGTAATAGGAAGCAAGTCTATCGTTCCACTAATCCGGGTGGCAATTTCAAGGATTAAAAAGTGACCGTCAAAACCTGATAAATTAAGCCACACTACCGGCACAACTTGTCTATCCTTATAGTTGATATTACATGATTCATGAGCTGCTCCACGATAGTTGTTGGTGGGGATTGAATGGTTGTGATCACGCACTTTCTTATCTTCCTTTGTTTTCTGTATCCTTTATCAATATTGAACTTCCGCTTGAAAGATGCTTGGGATTTTTCCCAAGCTTTGAGAGTGTTTGGTTCCTGGTCCGGTCCAGTTCCTTCTATTGCCTTTAAGCCGTCTGTGTACCATTGAATGGCATTCTTTCCAAGTCTGGTAATGGTATTTGGATCCCATTTCTTCTTGTTGCTTAATGCCGTTTATACAAATGATAGTTTATCGAAAATACTGTTGGTTTGTTTCAGGACTGATCTTCTCATACAACAAACTATTCGTGAAAAATTTAAAGGATGCACAGTCATTACCATCGCTCATAGATTGCATACAATCATGGATTCGGATAGAGTGATGGTTATGAAAAATGGAGAAGTGATCGAGTTTGGTCATCCTTTTGAGCTACTTCAGATTCCAGATGGGTATTTCAGTAAAATGGTTAGAGAAACAGGAAAATCTATGGAGGAAACCTTAAAAGCTGTAGCCAAACAAGATTATATCGAGAAAAGTTGATTAATTTATGTTATTTAAATTTTACATTCATCTATAGTGTTGGGATATTTAGTAATTAGTAATAACAGGAAAATATCAATTATTTATTGAAGTGAGTGCACTGGAATCGATTTTTAAAGACTTTCAAGCGTATTAAGCCGCACCACACCGTGCCGGATCTGAGTGTCACCTAGTGTTTTGCCTCAAATAACAAAGCGCAACATGAATGGTCGAATATGTTCCAGAAATTGCACCCAATTGGAATAATTAGCACTTTAATTAGGAAGAAATCCCATCGTGAGCTGCTCGTGGATCTCTAAGCAGAAATTTTTTTTGGATCTCAGCAAAATTAGTCGATATGTCAAAGTACTGCTGACTAAATTGATTCTGTACTTACTGGGTAAAAGTAGAAATCTTAAAAATTGATAAATTAAATAGGATTGAAGTCAAAATAAAATAAAAGATTATTTCTATGCTAATTTTATTTAAAATATTTTCTCTCCACTCAACCTACTTAGAATCCTTTGTCTTCTCAAGTGTTTGTTGCCTTGGCATTGTTGTATAAACTGATAAAGCAAGTTGTGTTTTTACCTGTTCTTGAATTAACCAGATTACGCCAGTTTATTTATTAGGCGTGAATATGCTTAGCAATTATATCAAATAATTTTATTGGTTAATAAAGCTATGGTATATCATCACAAAAGGTGGATTATAACTGAATTACTATATTAAACGATTCTTTTGACTGTTTGTAGAGCACATTTATGATTATTTCGAGACTAAAAAGAGAAACAGCTTTGTTATTTTTGAAATCAGTTAAAAACTGTCTCGATTCTTATCATTTTAAACTTGTTTGTTAAATAACTGTTGATTCATCATGAATAGGATAGAGTTTGCAATAATACACGTGTACCTAAAAAATATTATCCAGATCGACCTCGATCCAGCCATGATACCGTAAAGAGACTACTTTAAACACCTCTCCATAATGATGATAATAATATCTTATCATGTATAATATACAAGATGTTATAGTAAATTTTTTGTCCTTGAGCTTGCAGACGTAGTGTGACTTACTAGATGATGTTGGTGTTAAGTTAAAACGAAATATTTTGGAATGGAGTATACAATTGCCAGTTATATAATACGTTTATGCAAAAGTTTATGTACCGAGAAATACATGTGCTATTGTTAAGAACAATAATAATTGTTAGGAGCTGAGTAAACATATTGTTTCAATGAAACGTTATTGAAATAAATTATATTGACTAATTCTTTAAAAAGCAACACATGCAGATTATTTTTTATTGTTTTATTGATGATTTTATGAAAGATAGCTTTTTATATTATGACTAATGACCTATTTGGAACTGGGAACAAAATTACATATTATCAACGAACATGGATCGGCCGACGAGACTATAGAATGGCCACCTCGGTCACTAGATCTGACACAATTACATTTTTGTCTATGGGGGTACTTGAAATCCAAGGCTTATACTACGGCACCAGATAGCATTGGCGTTTTGAAAGAAAGAATTATTGAAGAATGCCATGCAATTTCAGCTGACACATTCGAACGAGTACGACAAGAGTTTACTAATAGGATGTATTACTGTCAGGAAGTAGACGGAACACATTTCAAACACTTGCTGTAAGAATCCATTGTTGATATTTGATTAATTAAATTTAAAAAAAAAATTTCAATAATTTTGGTATTTATTTAATTTATCCGTCAAAATTAGTTTAAACCCAAACAAAATTAATATGGCTATGTAGCCAATGTGTAAAAATTAATGTATCATCTTTTATTTATCATTTGAAACCTTAACTCTTACCAAAGATTGAAAAAAATTTCGATTCAATATTTATGTTTTTTGCCGAGCAGCAGAGTCGCGGGGATGCGGAACACATACTAATTTACCGAATTTTTTACGGACAAACCATTGATCGGACGAAAAAACGCAGGAGACCTTTTTGCAAAACACTTTCCCTACAAGGTGGTATTTTTCATTCTACTCCACCTTCCTCTCAGCGTGAATTATTGAAAAATTTCGAAAACAAAAAGATTTTTTTGTTATTCTTTCCTAATTTGGGAAGTCGATAGACTGGTAAACTTATTTATATTAATCTACATACTTGTACTTTTGGTCTAAAATGACCCATACTGACTGGCCTAATTATCAATTGAATGCGACCCTCTAATTTTCTCTATTAGATTTTAAAAATGTCTCAACTAATTATTATAATTCATATATAAATAGGTCTACTAGATTCCTGTGGAATTATATGTATGCATAAATTGAACAGTTATTTTTAGATATACATGAAAAAGCAATATATAATAATTATGGGTTTCATTATAATTTTTCAGCAAATAGTATATTATACAACAAGCTGGTGGTGGGTACTATTTTTTTTATTCTTTTATTTAACGTTAGCCGCATTGCTTAATTCTTGTAGTTGTTACCCCTATCGTCTGGCCTATAAGTAATTTTTTGTACTCTATTATAAAATTTACGCTTAAATAAAAAAAATTAATCTTTTCCACGCCGCTGGTTTTAGCAGACCGATATGGATCAAGTCGCCAGTTGAAACAAAACCGCATTTGATGTTTATACGGATTGAGATTTGAACGTTTGTTAAGCTCAGATACTTAAGATAGTATCACACAATTATTTATGTAAGATTGTAAAAAGTCGGTGTGAAATTTAAAAAAAAATATAACATGAGTACCAATTCAATGAATTGAAAGTGTTTTTTGATGAGGAGTACTATACACTGGATGTTTTATTTTTTTGCGGGAAGTTTTACTTAGTGACTTTAGTTAATATTATATACCTAGTGTTGTTTTTGTTATTTTTGTCAATATGGATTCTTCGAAAAAGCATGTTAAAGTATCTCCAGAAGAAAATGCTAACTGTTTGTCAAGACTTTTCTATTGGTACGTTATTTTTTATATTTTTGTATTAGGGGTCGTCTTATTTTTATTCTGACTCTGTAATCGACTAATAAGCTAGATAAGATGTCACATTTTGTTTAAATTTTTATATGAAAATCAATTTTAATATCTCTAAAATCGCACCTAATTCTATGTTATTCTATTAAAAGAAGAGGCAATGTTTACATTAGATTGCGGTAGCCAAATGGGCAATTAAAAAATTAATAAGAACGTAGGCATAACTCTTGATATAATCCACTTATTAATTGATATAATAGTTATTTACATAACAAGTCCCGAAAGTGATATTTTCGGGATGAGTAGGCAGTTTCCAGGGCGAGTCCCGTAAAATCACTTTCGGGTAGCGTTACGTACAATATTTTTTCTGCAGCCGTTAGTAGATAAAATATTAAAAAATAATAGGGATAGATACTATAAATATTACTTATGTATACATTAATTGTACAATTATTATAACAGTTGGCAGCTTCACTGATTTCATGTGGAATAATTATTTCGTCACTTTCGTTGTCGATTTCCATTTCTGGATCGGAAAATTGAAAATACAGTTGAACCACAGATTATAAAGAGAACAGATACGAAAGCTTGACAGAGAACAGTAATAAGAGAGGGAGATGGGTAAACATACCCATTTAAATGCCCATCGTCTTATGTCGACCCCGTTCGGGCTGCTTCGCGAAATTTCTCAACAGGGTTGTCAGTTTGCATAATATTTCCTTCAATTTACGATCATAGGTCAAATATTTGATGAGCATTGTTATAAGTGTGATAGTTATACAGATACAAATATTTGATAATTACTTGTTTTAAATTTTATTAACATTAAAAGAATTATACCATTAAAAAGATTATAATGTATAAAAATCATACCATAAATATATACATATAAATTGTAATGAAATTCACAGTTGAATGCTTTTTTTTGAGTAAACAAAATTTTAATACTATGTGCTCATAGCAGTCGTTGGCTTATTAACCTTGAAAATACATTCCCAAAAATTCGTTTTACTCTTCAAATAAGTTGTGTAAATATTTAAAACAATTGAATGGGACTACAAATCGTGACAATACGTAAAAGATAATAACGGGGACAATTGAAAAAAAAATTATAAAAATATTTAACAATAATTATGTAGGATTTAAAACAAACAGCAGGTTGTCTTTTCAATCCCCATTTCTGCAAAAATAATTTATTGCTTTCTGACTTTTTTAAGGATTTATTAATAATTATTTCATAAAAATTAGAAGTGCCACAGTAGTCCGAGCAATAAAATCCTTTAGCCAAAAGAAAAACAATAAATATACTCAAAATATTCAGCATACATTTTTTAATTTTAAAAGATTTAACTTTTTTTATTTATAAATAACAACAAATATAAAATTGATGTCCTGTATTCCAAGGTCAAAGGTTTATTAAAAATATGGTCAACAAAAATAATATTGTGTGGTGTTTCCATGTCGATAAAATTTCATAGCAACAACAAACATGAACAAATGTTTATATTTAGACGTTTTTAAATGTTATCCGATAGTTACAGACATGTAGGCCTAATTGAATTTAAGAAATCTTAAGAGCCCTATTTTACAAAAAATATTAATTTTTCTACATTCGCCGAACTGTTTTCTAACACTACAAACTGATGTAGATTAGATTAGATTAGAATGCCTCTTTGTCCTAACCCACTGCGAACTTTTGCAGATCTATTATGGTCCTCTCCATATTTCGAGCTCGATATCTATCTTTATTCTTTTTATTAGCCTAAAAAACCGCCACCCTTGCCCTCGGTTTTGCCTCTCCGAGTATACTTTGGCAAGTTTATCTTAAGCCGTGAAAGGGATGCAATCGAAAACATTCGACACTGCCACGTTTAACTATGAAGAAGCTGAAGTGCTAAGTATGTAGTGATGATTATTAGAAAAGAGACTTTTTATTATTAACAATATGATTGAACGTTAACTCTTTAAAGTGAGTATATGCTCCGAGGTTTCGTTTTCTTCCTGGCAAAACCTACATGGGTTGTCATCTGCTAGAGCTAGGCCAATTGTCCGGTCAGCATTCCCACTATCATCCTCGTCGTTTTTCGACATTGACACAGTTGATTGTGTGCCTTTGTCCTGGGGGTTTCATAGCACCAGCGCAACGCCTGGTTGTTTATCCATTTGTGGATGTTCTCTTTACTTAGGCAAATTGATGTAAGTGGTATTTCAATTTGCCGAGTGGTTTCCCACAAAAAATAATTATCAATTGCCGTCATTATCTTGAAATTGATTAAGAACGAGTTTTTCAATTTGCAAATTTCCTGTTTTAATATTTGCAATCAAGTTCGAAGAACTTTGTAATCTTAATAGGATCAAGTGAGTATTAAGGTGTACCAAATACGTTTTGAATACGATTGAAAATAATTTCCCAATAAAAAATACCTCGTGTTTTGATTTGATTTGCAAAATATACTGTGCGTTGATTGGAAGATGTGACCTTGAAACAAACTTATATTGTTGTTATGTAATTTCATTTATTATCAATTCGCATGTTCTTAATTAAAAAATATGTTCACGTTGAATAATTTCGATAACAATTATTGCGCTGGATGTTAATTATAATCTTGAAGGACATACAGGGTGTCCCACGACGATTAAGACTAGTAATATATCAGAGTTGGGCAGAAGTAGATAATTATAATTTTGGGGGTGTAGATTAGAGCAAATGTTGCATCTTTTCTTGTTATTGTGATACCCAATGAGGTATTTGTTTTTGCTCACGTGACGTCGCATTCAAAATTATTAATGGGACAACCTATATATTTGTGCCTTTCTGTGTCCCTCCCGATAAAACAATTCCAACTAATTAGCACACTTGGGATCTGAAGTGATTAATTTAAGAGCTACAGGTACTTAAAGTATTGTAAGTTGAAAATTTCATAATTGAATGCCCTGTAATTTGCGCGTGACCAAAATCAAATAACTCATTAGGTAACACAATAACAAGAAAAGATGCAAAATTTGCTCTAATTTACACCCTCAAAATTATAATTTATGATATATTACTTGTCTTAATCGTCGTGGGACACCCTGTATATGGCGATGTCGATTAATTCAATTTTAACACCACAACACCATAACCCTGCCAATACTATTTGTAGTTTACGTCTGTACATTTTACATTTTATCTCTCCAAAACATACGGACTATAAATTATTGAATCAAAAACATTTCAAATAATAGTATATTCTTCAACGAGTGCAGAATGAATAATAGCCATTCTACACAAGTAAAAGACTATACTTTCTCCACGACTCCCAGTGAGGATCGAGCCTCGATCGTCCGCGCCATAGTCAACCACCACTAGGCTATAGAGCATATTTATAAAAATGTAAATACACATAGATTCAAAAGTTTTGCCTCACCTTTTTCGGATGCGGAGGAATTTTTTTGCGCTAACAATTTTTTGTTGGCTTGTTTATCAATGTTTACCGTTTCAATATGTTCCATATTTTTTGCAATATACAGATGTTTACAGTTTTTTTTTGTAAAATAACATTTTTAGTGCGATCATTTTAACATTCAAGGCATTTGATTTTTACGATTTTAAGTGCAAACATGAATCGTCAAGTCATAAGTGAGATTGACCGTGCAAGAATAGTGGCTTTAGTTGAAGAAGGTCATTCTCAAAGGTTCGTGGCAAACAGAGTTGGCGTTTGGCAAAGTGATGTGTCTCGTGTATGGAACCGGTATCTCCAGACCAATTCTCTTCGTGATAGACCTAGAAGCGGTAGAAGGCGTGTTACTAATCAGCGGCAGAACCGCTATATCCACTTAACTATCCGAAGAAACCCGACCATGGCAATACCAGCACTCCAAAGAGATATGAGACATGCGTTGGGAGTTCAAGTATCGATCTCGACATTACGAAGACGAATATTTGCGACAGGTTTGAGGTGTCGCCGACCAATAAGAGTGCCCAGACTACAACCTGAGCACAGAGTTCGCCGACTACAGTGGGCTCAAGAACTCGCGGCCTTGCCTGAAGCATTTTGGAATTCGGTGTTTTTTTCCGACGAGACAAGGATTTGTTTGGTACAAGATAGCCATCGAATACGTGTGTGGCGGGATCCAACGAGAGTTGCTCAGCTTGCCCATGCTCGCTCCGTGCCGCCCTTCAGAGGAGGAAGTGCTATGCTTTGGGCTGGTATCATGTTAAATGATCGCACAGAATTAATTCATGTGGAGGGAACGATGACTGGTGATAGGTATCTCAGAGAGATTCTACATCCTCACGTGAGACTATGGCGCGCAGCTGTTGGCAATTCCTTCGTTTTTATGGACGATAACGCCCGACCTCATCAGACCAGAGCTGTAAATGAGTGAAAGTGAAGGGATCAATCGTTTGAACTGGCATGCCCTATCTCCTGACATGAATCCCATAGAACATGCTTGGGACATTCTTGCCAGGGCAGTGGCAGCACGCAGAAATCTACCCAGGAGTGTACAAGAGCTTGTTCATGCGGCCCAAGAAGAATGGCGAAATATTCCTTAACAGAATATCAATACAGCATGGGCAGGCGACTTCAAGCTTGCATAAATTCTAGAGGTGGAAATACTCTTTATTAAAAGTTCTCATGCATGTTCTCACTTAACCTTTTCTTTAAAAATAATCAATTTTTATTTAATTTAATTTAATGCAGCTAAATATGTAAAAATAATTTGTGCGTTATTATTTACTCGTGGAGAAACCATATTATTTATCATTATCAATATTAAAACGTTATAAAAAATCGCCTACAGTTAATGTATCATGAATGAGTCAAAGTTGGATAACATTCATTTCTAATCAATTTTTTGGCGAATAATATTTTTTCGATAATAGATAACATACCAAGTACGTTTATGATGTTACACAGCGGCGGCGCGTACAAAAATTTCAATCACTATTTGGTTGAACAACGTTTTTTTTCTACTACTGCTATGAATCAAATAAAATCGACAAAAAATTAATATGCTACTGTCACCTTTAAATACCTACTTAGTTGTCACAAAACTGTCAGATTATATTGGAAGTTTTTAAAATTTGAATTTAAGGAAGTTTCAAATAACAGAGAATTTAATGAAAAGAAATGACGTTCCGGGTTTGGTCACACAAAATTTTACAAATTTCACCATCAACTATAATTTTGAATAAAATTATTCAACAGTTCAGAGATGGGATACTTTCAGTGTTATTTTTGTTTCACTATCCATATTTACTTTACTTGTCTTCTTTAAATTTGTCCAGTTGTAGAAAAAGTATAGTGTGCAACATGTGGGGAAAGTACTTTTCTCTCTTGTTGCACAATATACTGTTTAGTCCACTTTTCCGCACTCTTTTTAGTGCGGAAAGGAGATTTGTAAAGTTTTTGGGAAGTACAATGCTCTAAGATTGCCCAACTGGACTCTTATTCCAATTGAATTGTAAACACCTAGTAATAATGTAATGTATGTTGTTGTTTGTTTCAGTTGGTTTCTACCCTTCTTTAAATTTGGATACTACAATGACATCGAATTAAAAGACGTATACAATGGTACAAAATCAGATCTATCTGGACCACTTGGTGATTCACTACAAAAGTAAGTTCAATTTCCCAAGGAAAAAAATAATAATGGATACACAGATTTATATAAATAACCCTTCTTTAAGAAATAATATTTTTTCTACATTCACATTGAAAAGTAGGCTTTTTCGCTTGCCATTTACAACGAAAAGTTGACGTTTCTTGAGGAGAGTTACTTTACGCTCGCCGGGCGTAAAAAATTGCAAAACGCTCGTTGCCCATAACAACTGATACTACAAACATAATTGTATTGACAGTGACATCATAGAGCATCCTGGCTAGGGAGTGTTTATGTCATATATAATACCACGAGAGTGAAAATTTTGTCGGCGAAATTTTTCGATTGTCATGAAAGTTTGTTGCTTGGCGATTTTGCGAATGACATTTTTAACAAAACCACGAGCCGTCAGGCGAGTGGTTTTGGATTAAATGTCATAGGCAAAATTACCTAAAAGCAACAAACTTGAATACGACAAGAGAAAAATTTTACCTTACAAAATTTTTAATTGAGTGGTATTTGACATGACTATTTCACGAGAGAAAAACTAAAAAATCATATCTTTAAACGTTTTATTTATTGTTAATTTCAATTATACAAAGCAAAAAAATAAAAACATTATGAAAAAAAATAGCTTATTTATATAAAAAGTACAATTATTATAATTGTACGTTGTAGCATTATTTTGGGGTTCTCTATAAGTAGGAAATGACGTTCTTCATTCAATTGTAAATATGGTTTTAAAGAATGGGCAGAAGAATGTCCTGTAAGCTTTTAATTGCTTCTTGTTCATCAACTCCTTCTTTTGCTAATGCAAATATTGCAGAAGCTCTATGTGGATAATTGGTTATTTCTATTTTTTTTTGTGTCTATACCAATTGATTCTGCCGATATTTTCGTCCACTTTGAAATTGTACCTATTAATTCCCAATGGTGAGTTTTTGTACTATATTCCTTTCTCCCAATTTGGATGTACTGTTAAAAATAATCTTGTTGTTGTTAGATAAGGATTGGATTCTCTTTTTTCAATAATTTTTAAAAATAAACGAAGGGGACACAAATTGTTGTTAGTATTATTCCTTACCAGCCAGTTACTGCCAAATAAAGCTTTTGATCCTCCTTGTGTCGTTTTGGAAAAGATTGGATTATATTCTACCCTGCAGCCAGTAAAATTACCTTTATTATCATATTCTTTTTTGAAGTAATTAATATCACAATTAGCAGCTTCAATTCCACGCCATGCTAATTCGAACGAACATAAATGAAAAAACTTTTTTTGTAACCCATCAGGATTATCTTCAGAATAGCTTTCCACCATTTCCATTAATTCTTCTTTAGTAAACGCGTTAGAACTTCTTTTTCTGGTATCAGGTTCAGCCTGAAGCTTTTTACGCTTTGTATCCCTGGCCAATCTAGCAAATTTATAGGTAATATCTTTAAATGGATCAATTTTGAAGTTAAATTCTAGAAAATATTTTTCCTGAACCATTTGAGCAGTCGTGTTCCAAAGTGTTTTCACACTAGCTTCAGTATAATCAGTTCCATCTCTTTTTTTATGTTAAAACCATAATCTTCAAGAATTTTTGCTATAACTTGTTCAGAAGTATTCTTTTCTAACGTATAATTACGTGCGTCCAGAAACATTCTAAACTGTTCCCACGCAGACTTTTTTGTCTTCATTGTATTTCGCAGTATAGTTGTACTCTCTATTTCATTTATTGAATTATTTCCAAATCTTGTATTATTCATGTTAATAATACTTATTTAAATTTTTGAAAGTTTTAATAATTTTTAGACAGTAAAATAAATAAATAAACAACTTAGTTTCCTTAGAAACCACTAACAAAGATTTCATATTGAATTTTATCACAGAGTGATAGGTTCAAAACCCGGTTAGGTGCTGGGTATTTTTTTTTCTAGTTTTTTATTTCTTATTTTCTGATATTTCTATACATAGTTACACTTTGATCAACCGGGTTTGGGCCTGGGCTTTCTTGTTTTTTTTTAGTTTCATATTTCTGATATTTACATATTTATTTCAATATTGTTATGTTACTACTAAATTTGGCAAAGTCTTGAGTCATGCGCAGATAAAAGAGCCGTGTTGTATGTTTACCAGCTCCTGCTAACTCTAGCGCATGTAGCTATCTCTTCTTTTGTCCAGCGGTTACTTGCAGTTCTTCAAACGCGTTTCAACGTTAAAGATCCAATTATTTCTAAAACTGAAGCTATTTCTGACTCTTTGAGAAATTAGCCGTAACTATGATTAATTCGCATTTTCTGTTGGCCAATTATATGATCCTGTATAAAAAACTTTAGACTATCCTTTGGGGTATGTCGTTGGATCTGTGAAACATCTTGGCAGTTCTGTATCTGTAGATTTCTGTAGAGTAAGGGGGGGTGAGTGTAGGCTCACAGCACTTAGGCCACATGTGACCCATTGTACATCCCCCAAGGAGTAGTCCTCTTAGGTCATCGTCCATCCCGTCCTTCCCAGGAAGGTGGACAGGTCACTAGGAGACATCTCCTTTATATCGGTAGGTGTAGGCCAAGACGATAACTCCGGACACTCGCATAGGACATGTCTGACAGTTTCATCTTCCTGTTCACACATCCTGCATAGAGGTGAGTCCACTAGCCCCATAGTATGGAGGTGTTTCCTTAGTTGACAGTGGCCAGTCAGAAATCCTTTTGTTAAACGTAGGATTTTCCTGGTCATCGCCAAATATTTCTTCGACGCCAGCTTCCCAGGGTCGCCCAGGGTGATCCTGGCAAGACTGCATCCTTTGATTCCATCCCATCTCTTAAGGGAATGAGGATGAGTGTAACGTTTGGCTAATTCCGCCGAAGGTGTCGCTGGATCCTAAAATTTCAAGTCCGGCCGCTTTCCTGGCCGAAGAATCGGCAATACGATTTCCTTCACTCCTGCCGTGCCCTTTAATCCACCTCAGGATAATTATGTTATCTACCGAGGCATTAGCTAAATCTTGATGGCACTCTAGTACTAGCCCCGATATAACACGTTGTCTATTCAAGGCTAATAGGGCAAATTGTTATGTTTTTGCCAGAAATTCCTCTTCTGAGATACCAGCCAGGTGACATCTTGGTAGTTATTGCGATCAATTCTAATATATTTGCTTTGCAGACATTGGGAAGAAGAACTTAAGCAGTTTCACGAGAAAAAGAAAAAGAGACCCAGTTTGAAAACTGCTATATTTTGGACATTCTGGAAGTCATATTCACTATCTGGAGCTGCATTATTTTTTTCTTTTATATTTGTTAGGTAAGTTTCTTTTTTCCCACATGACCATAGTGTGCTGTTGGTAGTTGGTAGCTTTGGGGCTGGTAATTTTTGATTTTTCAGGAAATCTAACGTATAAGAGCAATACATTGAAACTGATACCAATAAATTCAATTAATCGGTCCTTTTCTTTTGGAAAATCTTACAAAACAACTTGTAAATTGAAAGAGAGAGACATAGAAAACGGAAAAACCCCAAGGTCTCACAAATAAATGTATAAAAATTTGTATTTACCACTTTATTACTTGCACAAATTATTTAAAGCGTTTTCATACAAAGTGACCCAAAAGTCTGGAAACGGCCAATTATCTCGTATTGTGTTTTTTCGTAACAATTTTAAATGGAAGCATACAAATTGACTTATATCTTTAAAAAGTAGACTAAATTAGTAATAAAGCACTGCAAACCACAAGGCGATATCTCGTTCCTATCTTGAGATATCGTAAGAAGCAGTTAAATGGCGGGAATTGATCTTTCAACGTCTAGAAGGCTGGTGAAGTAAGTTGTGCTACATTTTATGGGAATGTTATATTTGTTTTCAAGCGATCAGTTAGTAAATCAAAAGCATAAAATATCAATAAAAACCGATATTTGGAAGTTCATTTATTTGGCCACCGAGGTCTCCGGACCTAACTTGTTTAGATTTTTATCTGTGGGAGGCGAGTAAAAGATCTCGTTTATGCCGAAAGACCTGCAACAAGAGCTGACATGGTTGAAACGAAACGAAAGACAATACGAAGTATTTCAAGGGCAGACATTGAAGCTGCTGTTTTTTATTTTTGCAACGTTGCCAGATTTGCTGTTTCTTTTATATTATTAGTCATTATTGGAAACTCCTATTCAATGAGAGAAAGTCATAAATATTTTTACAGGATGGCCCAGCCGTTAGTACTGGCTGAATTCATCAACTTCTTCGATAGACACGATGACTATTACTACGGATGGATATGGGGATGTGGAGTAATAATTATGGCATTCACCATAGTATTAATCACTCATAGCACCAGCTTGGCGACACAAAGAGTTGGTATGAGAGTTCGAATTGCTGTTTGTTCTTTAATCTACAGAAAGGTAAGTAACATTTCATATAAGAGTAACTATAATCCACTAGAAAATATATGGGATTAACATTGAAATAGAAAAGGAAACAGGTGGAGGAAATATAGTTCGAAATATAAAAGATAAGAACAAGAGGAACACCACGAAGCAGATAAAATAGAGGAAGATGGTGCATGTGCATTTGAATCTGATGTAAACATTTGAAAACAATATTACCTGCTTCATCAAAATACGTTTTTCTTGTTCTTTTCAACATTGGTGATTTAATTTCCACTACACATTCATCATAAATAGCATTTGGAGAAGTTCCTTCAATTGGGCAGTCTGCAGTTAAAAAAATTGCAATTTCCTACTAAGTTACCTGTAGCGTTATCTCCGTAATTTTGTCCACCAGACCAGGAATAAAATAAAACATGTGGAATCACCCTGTATATCATTTAAGAGAGCATGTATTTATACAAATATTGATATTTTTAATCAATCTGGCAGGAAAACAGCCAAAAACGATGTGTCACAGTATAAAATTATAATTTAATAAACTCGTGTTTTTTATTAAAAAACTTCATAATCATTAGCAAGTCCACTTCTGCAAGATTTGATGAGTCTGTTTTTTTCAAATTAGGTCCACACATTTTATTTTATCAACACAAAAATTTTGTGAGTTATTCAAAATAAATAAATTCTACGCGAGGCACGTTACAGTCAGTTACTTTCATATGCGGTGGCGTCACAGTCATAGTCTTCGCCCCGCTACGGTATGCTTGTTTAATTGGTTGTATTAGGAGAACGACATATTCTATTGACATGAAATTTTCAGAATCATATTTTTATCCTCAGTACTTTGTTTTACGACAGTTAAAAATGATTTAAAAATTTTAGTAAACGAGCCCTTCCTTCGGGGTTGAGCGAATGTGATGATGATAAACTTTATGATTTTTTCTGTTCACAGCTCTTGAAACTAAATCATAGTTCTATTGGGGAGACTGCCGCTGGTCAATTGGTTAATCTTCTATCCAATGATGTTCAGCGATTTGATTTATGCGCCTTTTATTTGCATTATATGTGGATAATGCCGATAAATGCAGTAGTTGCATTTTATGTGTTATATCATTACGCTGGTCTGATTGCAGCGATAACTGGTATGGTTTTTATATCAATAGAATCGGTTCCTTTGCAAGGTAAATTATTAATTTATCTGTTTCTTTCTGTGTTAAATTTTTTGTTCTTTGAAGGCCTGGTCTCACATTGGCAAGGAAAACTGAGGTACAAAATCGCAATAAGAACTGATAAAAGAGTGAAATTAATGAGCGAGATAACATCAGGAATACAAGTTATCAAAATGTACGCCTGGGAAAAACCATTCGAAAAAATTGTCGAACTCTCTAGAAAGTAAGAAAATTATCGAGAAAATACATTGAAAGCTCACACGTTTCTTTTTTTATAGATTAGAAATAGATGTTATAACCATAACTTCTTATTGTTATGGAGTTTTAACGTCAATGGGTATATTTACAGAACGTCTTGTTCTTTACGTAACTGTAATAACACTTGTGCTAGTTGGAAATCGGCTAACTGGAGATGTAGCCTTTTCCTTAGCCCAATTATTCAACAGTGTTCAATTGATAATGGCAATATATTTTCCAAGATCTTTATCTTCATATTCCGAAGCTAACGTCTCTATATCTAGGTCAGTACCGTACAATTTTACAGCTTTTATGTACTTTTAAAGTTTTCCATACACTTTTAAAGCTTTCTATACACTTTTTTTAAGTTTTCTATACAGTTTCTGAAGCTTTCTATACACTTTTTCTAGCTTTTAATATACTTTATTTACTTTTTAAGTTTACTATACACTTTTTGAGATTTCTAAACACCTTTTTAAGCTTTGTATACATTTTTTTAAGTTCTCTGTACACTTTTTTAAGTTTTCTATACAGTTTTTAAAGCTTTCTATACAGTTGTTTTAGCTTTTAATATACTTCATTTACCTTTTAAGTTAACTATACACTTTTTGAGATTTTTATACACCTTTTTAATCTTTGTATACATTTTTCCAAGTTTTCTATACAAATTCTAAAGCTTTATATACAGCTGTCTTAGCTTTTAATATACTCCATGTACTTTTTAAGTTTACTATACACTTTTTAAAGCTTTGTATACACCTTTTTTAAGTTTTCTATACACTTTTTAAGTTTTCTATACAGTTTCTAAAGCTTTCTATACAGTTGTCTTAGCTCTTAAAATAATTCATGTACCTCTTAAGTTTACTATACACTTTTTTGAGATTTCTATACACTTTTTAAAGGTTTGTATACACTTTTGTTTTGTATACACTTTTTTCAAGTTTTCTATACAGTTGTTTTAGCTTTTAATATACTACATGTACCTCTTAGGTTTACTATACACTTTTTTGAGATTTCTATACACTTTTAAAGCTTTCTATACACTTTTTTTAAGTTTTCTATACAGTTTCTAAAGCTTTCTATACAGTTTTTCTGGCTTTTAATATACTTTATTCACTTTTTAAGTTTACTATACACTTTTTGAGTTTTCTATACACCTTTTTAAGCTTTGTATACATTTTTTTAAGTTTTCTGTACACTTTTTCAAGTTTTATATACAGTTTCTAAAGCTTTCTATACAGTTGTTTTAGCTTTTAATATACTTCATTTACTTTTTAAGTTTACTATACACTTTTTGAGGTTTCTATACACCTTTTTAATCTATGTATACATTTTCCCAAGTTTTCTATACAGTTTCTAAAGCTTTCTATACAGCTGTCTTAGCTTTTAATATACTCCATGTACTTTTTAAAATTACTATACACTTTTTTGGGATTTCTATATACTTTTTAAAGCTTTGTATACACCTTTTTTTAAGTTTTCTATACACTTTTTTCAAGTTTTCTATACAGTTGTTTTAGCTTTTAATATACTTTATAAGTTTTCTATACCCTTTTAAAACCTTTCTATACACTTTTCTAAGCTTTCTATACAGTTTTCTTACCTTTCTATACAGTTGATTTAGCTTTCTATATAGATTTTTAAAATTTCTATTCAGTTTTTTGACTTTTTAGACAGTTTCCTAAACACTCTTTCCAACCTAATTCTTTTCTATCTCATTTTTAGATTAGAAAAATTTTTGTTACTGGAAGAAGTTGAACGAGAGCAATTGGAGAATAAAAATACTAACGCTACTAAACCAGTGGGAGATATTGAACTGGTCGACGCTTCAGCTAGCTGGAATCCAAAAGCAATAGTGCCAACATTAATAGACCTCAACTTACACATCAAGCCTGGTACATTGTGTTGTGTCGTTGGTAACGTAGGCTCTGGTAAAAGTAGCTTTTTACAATTATTATTAAATGAATTATCATTGACGAATGGTAAGAAATACAGCAATGGAAAAATCGCTTATGCCTCACAGGAGCCTTGGCTGTTTGTGTCTAATGTTAGAGAAAATATTCTTTTCGGAAAACCCTTCAATAAAAAAAGGTAAATATTAACAATATTATAGGTTTAGGATTTCCTTTTGATACCAACTTACTTTTAGATACCAAGAAATAGTTAAAGTGTGCTCTCTAGAAAGAGACTTCAAACAATTTCCATTCGGTGATAAAACTTTAGTTGGTGAAAGGGGAACTTCTTTAAGTGGAGGTCAGAGAGCTAGAGTTAACCTAGCTAGAGCAGTGTATACAGAAGCAGATATTTATTTATTTGACGACCCACTTTCAGCTGTTGATACTAAAGTTGGAAGACATCTATTTGACGAGTGTATATCGAAATATTTATATGGAAAAACGAGGATTTTAGTAACACATCAACTCCAGTTCATGAAGAAAGCCGATCTAATCGTAATAATAAATAATGTAAGTGTAACTTTGTATGAAAATAGCAGGATCTTTTGACTCCCCTGCTAAATACACCAATTTTTGTATAGAAAAATGTTTTTGGAACATTAGTTCTTTACTTCAGGTTAGGTTTGAGCGACCGGGGGTCGCGACGCAAAAGATCTGACCGTTACGTTATGTTACGTTGCTTCGTTTTGTGCCTTGCTTGCGTGCGTGTGCTCTCTCCCCAGTCTCTCTCTCGTTTACGAAGCAGCGATTCATATGCTTCGGCCGGGAATCGAACCCGGGCCGCCCGCGTGGCAGGCGAGCATTCTACCACTGAACCACCGATGCTATATTAAAATTCTATGCAAAGCTGGTATTCGCAGTGCTGGTGATCTACTTGAATTTGTTCGGATAAATTTTTACCATTATTGCCATAATTTTTTTTGCGCGATTGATATTTTTTGATTATACACAGCATCGGTGGTCAGGACGGTAGGTTGTGTTTACTGGTTTCTAAGTTTAACACGTCGGTAAGTGATTTACTTACAGTTCAGACTTCGAAAAGTAATAAATAGCATAAAAACAATTTCACCAAACTGCAAAATATATTTTAAACTGATCGAGAAGTATAAATGTCACTTTTGACATTTCGTTCATTTCGAAGAAATTTAAATTATTTTATTCGGAATTTATTTCAATACGATCGCGCAAAAAATGGTATAAGCATCTCGAACGTTAAGGGTAATTACAACGTTTGCATGTAGATTCCTCTCGTAAAATTTGACAAAATGATATGAGGATTAAGGGGTCTAGCACATTTACTTTTCGAAATACAGGGTGTTGAAATTTTGGAAACTTGAATGTTTTAATTCGATAACTTTAAAATGGATGGATAAATTGATTTGACATTTGGCAGGTTGTTTTTAAATGTAAAAGGGCATATTTTGATAGAAATAGTAGTTTGTGCAACTAGTGTGGATATGATGGCCATATCGCATATGGACAATCCACACGAGTCGAACAGCATATTTTCTCTACTACCCACTTAAGAAAAAAATCTAGAAAAAAAAAATTCTATAAGCTGTAATATAACTTCAAATTGGAAATTTAACAATTCAATTTTATGTTTCCACTAATTTTTTGTGATAAACGTACAGTTCTTGAATGTCCAATTTTTATAATACTACGGTTTCCCTTTTTAAATATACGATGCTGTTATAAGTAGATGTTGCCAGTCGGACTCCCTCATGAAGAGTACTGTACCATTATACATAATAATGAATAATCTGCTAAATATTTCAAACGTCTACCTGTTGTCGTTATTGATATCAAGCAGAATAATTATTTAAAAATAAAATTAACAATAAAAAAAACTTCTTCACGGGGAATCGGACCCGGGTCTACCGCGTGAGAGTCTGGTTTGCTTACTACTCGACCACCGAGGAATATGCAAATTGTTAATCTATAACGTCAGATGTATTACATAATTTTTGCTTAAAAGGAACTAAAGTTCCTACCGTGTGTCCCGCGACACGTTCTACCTTTTTTTTACTTTCAGGGTAAAATAGAAACAGTAGCAAAGTTTAATGAGCTAACGAAAGACGAATTGAATATTTTGCAGCAGGATCCTTCAACTAACGATAAAGAAAAAGAAAAAATGCCGGATCCTGAAAAAAAATTGAGAAAAATCTCAACACTTGCACAATTCCAATCAATTTCATCCTTAACTGTGAGTTAATAAACCGCGCGTTATTTTTAAACATGTAACTGTGCTTTAATTTTTCTTTTAGAGTTCCCTTTACCTTGAAGAGGAAGAAGAAACTGATGAACTCATAGAAAAAGGAGCTATCGCCAATTCAACTTACATCGAATATTGGCGATCTGGTGCTAGACTCGGCTTTTTGTTCTTTACAATTTTCGTATTCTTTTTTTCTCAGTCTATTACAAACGCTTCAGATCTCTGGTTAACGCATTGGTAAGTAGACATAAAAAAAAACCGGACAAGTGTGTGTCGGGCTCAATTTCAGCTATCTAACTATAACGGTTCTTGAGATACCTTTAAAATGGTTTTTTCGATGGTCTGTTAATATCCGGTAATTTTTACCAATTTTTAGGACTAACGTGGAAGCCAAAAGACATAATTTATTCTTATTAATAAACAATACATTACCAAGAACAACAGTGTCGCCTTTTCTAAATTCAACTAATCCAATTTCCACCATAATTACCAAACCCACTGTAGCTTTAAATACATCAATATTAAGCATGTATTACAATACTACTATTGGAGATGAGATAGGACCGCAGGAGTATTACATGTGGATATATACAGGCTTGATAGTAGCTTCTGTTATATTATTGACATGGAGATCGTTTCTTTATTATCAAATATGCATGAGTGCTTCGAAAGTACTACACAATAAAATGTTCAATAATGTTCTACAAGCACCGATGAGATTTTTCGATACAAATCCTTCAGGTATGTGATTTTAAAATATACAAAGCATTTCTCAATCAAAACTATCCACCACACATAATTCTGAAGGTGACACTTTTATATAAAAAAATGAAAAACTTCTACAATTATAAAAGGGGGGTTTTTTGGTCTTCATTTTTCGCCCCCCCCCCCCAAAAAAAAACATCTTACTTAATTGAGTACAGATAGTGTTATAGAAAAGGTTTAATTTACATTGGAATTATTCGTAAATCCAAACACTTATGTATTATACAGTTTTGTAAAATTGGGGGGGGGTTCTGTATCTGTATCTGTAAAATATAAAAGGGGAGGGTTTCCCCCCTCCACAAAAAAACAAATCTTACTTAATTGAGTACAGTGAAGGCTTAATTTACATTGGAATTATTCGTATTATACCTTTTTGTAACATTGGGGGGGGTACCATAGGGGAGGGCTAAAGCTTTAATTCTGAAGGCGCCACTATTATTAAAAAAATGGAAAAACTCGTCAAAAATTATAAATGGGGAGGTTTTTCGATCTTCATCCGTCTTTCACCCCCCCAAAAAAACATCTTACCTAATTGAGAACAGTTAGTGCTGTAGTAGAAGCTTAATTTATTAATTCGTTATTATTCGTAAATCCCAACAATTATGTATTATACCTTTTTATAGAATTGGGGGGGTTACTATAAGGGAAGGGATTGAAGCTTTAATTCTGAAGGCGCCACTTTTATCAAAAAAATTGAAAAAACTCGTCAAAAATTATAAATGGGGGGGTTTTTCGGTCTTAATTTTTTTGCCCCGCTTAATTTACATTGGAATTGTTGATAAATCTCAACGCTTATATATTATACTTTTTTGTATAATTGGGAGGGGTTACCATACGAGGGGGGGTTTGAAGCTTTAACGTCTATATATCAACAAAAAGAGTATTGTCTGTATAATTGGGATCTTCTAAAATGTTTTATTATTTTAGGTCGAATATTGAATAGATTTTCCAAAGATATGGGTGCCATAGACGAGCTATTGCCGCGTTGTCAAATTGACGCCATACAAGTATTCTGCGTAATGTGTGGAATTCTGGTTATGGTTTTTGTCGTATCCCCTTGGATGATAATCCCAGCGATTATCCTAAGTCCTTTGTATTATTATTTCAGAGTGGTCTACTTGGTGACTGGACAGTCGTTAAAAAGATTAGAAGGAGTCAGTAAGTTCCCTTTTTTTATTATAATGGGTCATCAATACAATTATAGTTTGGCAAGTTTATCTGAAGCTACGGGGCATCGATAAGAGGCGAGGAAACATGTCGCATATTTCTGTCATAAACGTACAAATGGCGTACGGTACCTATTTTACTAAGTAAAACTGAAAATACAAAGGTTACTGACAATACCAACGCCTCTGGATAAATCAATATCAGTCAATTGACGAAGTGAGAGGGAAGAACACACGCACGCGCTTGCCAATAAGAAGTCAGCTGGTCAGGCCTTTCGATAAAAATAACCAATTACGTAATTCGGAGGGTGTGGTAATTATGGTTTTTGTACAACGCTGCCAGACTTTGGAGAAGACCATAACAAATTTGGAAAAGTGTTCATCTTTTAATATTCTTAAATTGAAGAAATCCAAGGAAACAAGCAAATTAAAAAATTAACGTTTAATCATTTTGGTAATAATAAAAAGTCCCTTTTCTAATTATCATCACTACATACTTAGCACTTTAGCTTTTTCATAGTTAAACGTGGCTTGACTAAAATTTTTAGGTCTAACGACTTCGACAATTGCGGAACTTAAGAGATGGGATGAAATCAAAGGATACAGTCTTGCCAAGATCACCCTGGGCGACCCTGGGAAGCTGGCGTCGAAGAAATATTTGGCGATGACCAGGAAAAAGCTACACACATCTATGCAAGATAGGTGAACAGGAAGATGAAACTGTCAGGCATGTCCTATGCGAATGTCCGGAGTTATTGTCAATAAGAGAGTGTGTGTTCGGTGAGTCTTGGCCTACACCTGCCTATATAAAGGAGATGTGTCCTAGTGATCTGTTCACCTTTCTGGGAAGGATGGAATGGAGATGACCTAAGAGGACAACTCCTCGGGAGGATGTACAATGGGTCACATGTGGCCTAAGTGCTATGAGCCTACACTTACTCTAGTCTACAGATCCAGAACACCTATTTTTTGCGAAACCATTGACATTTCCTGTTTGCTCTGGTACATCTACAACAAATTGTTGTGTCTACCCAATTGCTTGCAGTTCTAGGCTGTTGTAGACTTCAGAGTGTCTGAGCTGAGGCACTTTTTGATGCACTCTTGCCGAAGATTGTGATCAAAATGTTGATAACATTTGCCAGTATCATGGAACGTCATTTTTTCGTTAGCAATTTGATCCAAATAAATTATTTATTTCGATTTTGATGGTTTTCAGCTCGTGCTCCAGTATTTTCGCACGTATCAGCATCATTATACGGTATTACAACCATCAGAGCGGCGTATGCTGAAAACATGCTAATCTCAGAATTCGACACCTTACAAGATCAACACACTAGTACATATGTAGCGTTTTTGGTGAGCAGTACTGCGTTTGGATTTTATTTAGATCTTATTAGCTGCTTTTTCCTTGTATTGGTCACTTTTCAATTTCTTATTTTTAGAACAGGTAAGATCAACATATTTTTACCTACAATTTGAATTCATTAGTCTTTTATTAAAATTTATAGAACAGACTTTAAGTGGTAACGTTGGTTTGGTGATATCTCAGAGTCTCATTTTAACTGGAATGGTACAGTATGGTGTCAGACAAAGTGCTGAAGTGGCAAGCAATATGATAAGCGTAGAAAGAGTGCTGCAATACACAAAGTTGGAGAAGGAAGGTCCGTTTGAATCTTTACCAGCCAAAAAACCACCAAGAGATTGGCCCAACAAAGGAAGAATTTTATTCAAAAACACATATTTAAAATACGCTGTAGAATTACCACCTGTTTTGAAAGATTTGAACATAAATGTTAATTCAGGAGAAAAGGTACCTATAATTATTAAAATTATTTTAGTACCTATGTAATGTGGTTGTTACGGGGTGGTAATCGACGTGGATCGGCCTCTCAACTGATGGTGTTACTGGTCACTCGGAGGGTCATCTTATAGGAATAAAACAACTACCTGTAGCACTGGGATACGTTCTATTTATTACTTAAACTTACTACTATACATTATACTACTTATTACTTCGTATGTGCGACCTTCCTACTTCTATTTATGTAACGATTCAACGTTCTTATGATTTATTGAAATTAGCTTCAAGGGAATTCATGTCTTTTATTTAAATATTATTGTTAACTTGATATATTGACCAGAAGGCATCACACCTACTTCTCTATTAATTTGTTATTTTTAGATTGGTATAGTTGGGAGAACCGGTGCAGGAAAATCCACACTCATCGCATCTTTATTCCGGTTAGCTCCAATAGATGGCACCATTTCTGTAGACGGTATCGACACCGCTGATATAGGCTTGAATGATTTAAGATCGAATATTTCAATCATACCTCAAGAACCAGTATTATTTTCAGCTTCGATCAGATACAATCTAGATCCATTTGAAAGGCACAGCGATGAAGTTTTATGGCAAGCTTTAGAAAATGTAAATTTGAGAAAAAAAGTCTGTTTTTTTTTTGTTGATTAAAATTAATATAATTATAGGTAGAACTGAAAGGAGCAATTACAGATTTAAATCAATCTGTCAGTGAGGGAGGTTCAAATTTTAGTGCAGGACAGAGACAATTGATCTGTCTTGCTCGAGCAATAGTGAGAAATAATAAAGTTTTGGTTATGGATGAAGCTACTGCCAACGTAGATCCAAAGTAAGTATTTGTCTGATCAACATTTGGATATTTTGAGGTTAGGTACACTCTGTATCTGTATCTGTATAGTTTAGGCCCACAGAAAATGAGGGGAAAAGAGTTCGACTCTTACTAGAAACTCATTTTCCTGGGAGTACCTCTCTAAGTTTACAATAGGCCTTCGAGAGAAAGTATTACAATAGCCAAACACATCTGTAGTAACGATAGGTTGAAATGGGCCATGAACACCTTTTCACCTTTCAAGGCACCAGGAGCAGATGAAATTTCCCCAGCATTGCTCCAGAAAGGACAAGACGAAATTCCACCGCATCTGATTAGAATTAGTCGAAGCAGCTTAGAACTGGGTTATATACCTGAAGCATGGAGAAGGGCAATAGTAACCTTTATTCCAAAAACTGGAAAAAGGGACACAACAAACCCCAAATCATTCAGACCAATTAGTCTAACATCGTTTGTACTCAAAACGATGGAAAAGGCTATTGATAACCATATTAGAACGGAATTCCTAAAAAGACTACCTCTCCACCCATGTCAGCATGCTTACCGGGCAGGCAGATCTACGGAGACTGCACTGGTACAACTGACGGAGGATATCCGAGGTGCTCTAGACAACCAAGAAACTGTAGTATGTGCATTTTTAAACATAGAAGGAGCTTTTGACAATACTCCACATAAGGCTGTCAAAAGAGCATTAAACAGAAGAAGTGTAGGCACTTTTCAAAGAGATTCGTTACGGAATTAAGCAACAAGAAAGAATGGGATCCAAATACCATTACCAGACTTGGAAAGAATGCCATTCAATGGTACACAGACTGCTCAAAAGCAATAGAAGGAACTGGGATAGGAGTGTTCGGGCCAGGAACCAAACACTCTAAAAGCTTGGGAAAAACCCCAAGTATCTTTCAAGCGGAAATCCACACCATAAGAAAGTGCGCCCAGTTCAATATTGATGAAGGATACAGAAGGCAAAGGATTATCATAATGTCGGATAGTCAAGCAGCCATTAAAACACTGAGCTCTTGTGTAATCAGTTCCAAAATGGTGTGGGAATGCCTGGACAAACTTAATGAATTAACTTACATGCAGAAGATGCAAAAAGGATACCGAAACAGCTCTGCATATACCATGCAACTGTGAGTCGCTGGACCACAGAAGGCAGAAACTGTATGGCAGAACCCAAATGACTCCAGAAGACTTATACAACCAACCAGCAAAGAACCTGTATAACCCTATGCGGCCCGAATTTTATTGTGGTCGTGCCACAATACCACGTAAAAAAACAGTGATCTGCAGAAAAAATTAAATGTTTTTATGCAAATAGCAATTGATAACATGAAACAGACTTCCGTAATTATTAATGATCTAATAAACAAGAACAATATCAAAACATGACTATCTGTCAACACTGAATGGCCGCTTCAAATTTGTGATTCTCTAGTTCGTTCTAATGCAATTTTATCCAATCAAATCAGTTCCAAAATGGTAGATGCTTAAGATTATACTATAGGCAACCAATTCTACACACTGGTATCCCTGTGAAACCGCTGGGAAATTTAAAACAAATTTATAAAATATATAGGTGGTCATCCCAGCATACCGACAGTCGTCAAAGGAAGCGGATTGGCTGAATAGGAGTATCCACAATAAGCCCAAGAGGCTGAGGTGGTACCGGCGAAGGGACGAACATTAGGCTAGTTTCGCAGGTCGTAGGTGTCAGTGGGTTCTATGATAGGTACACTAAATATTTCGGAATTCATTCCATACCAGCAGACTTTGTTTATCTGATTCAATTTTTTAGGACTGACGCTCTAATTCAAAGTACAATACGCGAGAGATTCAAAGACTGTACGGTACTAACCATTGCACACAGATTGAACACCATAATGGATTCTGATAAAGTATTGGTGATGGATAACGGACAAGCTATGGAATTCGATCATCCGCATAAGCTTTTACAGGATCCTGTAGGATATTTTAGTAAAATGCTTCAAGAAACTGGACCAAC
>CAJUYG010000289.1:81751-97170 GCA_910591675.1 Galerucella calmariensis | reverse complement strand
ACTTTACTCGACTTTACTCGATTTTACTTGACTTTACTCGATACTTCACTTGACTTTACTTGACTTTACTCGATACTTTACTCGACTTTACTTGACTTTACTTGACTACTTGATTCTGCCGAAGACGCTACGTTCACTCAATTTGATTCAATTGTTTTTTTAGATATCAAGAAGTGATTAATGCTTGTTGCTTAGAAAAAGATTTCAAGCAGTTTCCGCACGGAGACAAAACTATAGTGGGTGAAAAGGGAACGTCTCTTAGTGGTGGTCAAAGGGCGAGAGTGAATTTAGCTAGAGCAGTGTATACAGAAGCGGATATTTATTTATTTGATGATCCGTTATCAGCAGTAGATACAAAAGTTGGAAGGCATTTGTTCGAAGAATGTATTTCGAAATATTTGGCTGAAAAGACGAGAATTTTAGTAACTCATCAAATTCAGTTTGTAAAAAAAGCTGATTTGGTCGTTATTATTAGTAATGTAAGAATTGAATGTAGATATTTTGAAATTTTAAACTTTTTATGAAGGTTTCACATTTTAGGGTAAAATAGAAAAAGTAGGAAAGTTTTCTGAATTTACGCAGGATGATTTCAATGATATCCAGGAAGAGCCTAACGATGACAATGCGGAAAATGAAGAAAATAATACAACTAACGCGAATCAAAATAGCTTGTATCAATCTTCAACTTCCCTAACTGTAAGTACAATATTTTATAATATACAATGCACCAAATTAAATCTTCTTTTTTTCTTTACCTACCAGAGTTCCGTACAAGTAAGTGAGCCGGAAGAAACCGATGAATTGATAGAAAAAGGAGATATTTCCAATTCAACATATACAGAGTACTGGAAATCTGGAGCTGGAATCGTCTTCCTAACTTTTACCTGTCTTGTGTTTACTATAGCACAAGTTGCTACAAATGCGACGGATCTTTGGCTAACACACTGGTAATAGTATACTATACACCCAAGTGGTGAATATTGAGCGGAATTAAGTGCTAGGTTTATAAATGTCTTCACCACCATGGTGTATATACAATTTTCTCCACTACTAACCAAATTTAAGACAAAAATTGAAAATAATTGACATTATACACTAATTTCAATGATAAAATATTACTTTCCAAAGGATCTTTAATGGGAAAACGATGCATATGGACTTGTTTATTGTTATTATGCGCAATTGAAGTCGTATTTCGAGTGTAAAAGTTATACTTGGGTAC
This sequence comes from Galerucella calmariensis, assembly GCA_910591675.1. Taxonomy (NCBI): domain Eukaryota; kingdom Metazoa; phylum Arthropoda; class Insecta; order Coleoptera; family Chrysomelidae; genus Galerucella; species Galerucella calmariensis. The sequence goes on along the minus strand of CAJUYG010000289.1, from coordinate 95,948 downwards.
AAAGCGAGCTTTCCTGAAAAATTTAATATAATACTTCACACTCTACACCACAGCAATCACAAATGCACCACAAGAAGCATTTGCCCCGTCGTCTGACTCGCCCAATCCATATCCTTGGCAGGATACTCCGAGATCCGTCTATCCACACAGGAGTTCGTCAACCGTCAGACTCCACATTAATGGGGATGCTACTCCTCCCTGTGGGCATCCTCTGGTAGTGCAGATGGAGACAATGTCTTTGCTCGTCCTCGTCTCTGCTACTCTTGTGGTGAGCAGTTCCGACATCCATTTGGATGTTGTGCTGTCTACACCTCTTCTGTTTAATGCTCTTTTTACTGCCTCATGTTGAGGTTTGTCAAAAGCTCCTTCTATTTCCAAAAATGCACAAACTACAGTTTCTTGGTTGTCTAGAGCACCTCGGATATCCTCCGTCAGTTGTACCAGTACAGTCTCCGTAGATCTGCCTGCCCGGTAAGCATGCTGACATGGGTGGAGAGGTAGTCTCTCTAGGATCTCCGTTCTAATATGGTTATCAATAGCCTTTTCCATCGTTTTGAGTACAAACGATGTTAGACTAATTGGTCTTAAGGATTTGGGGTCAACTTCATAGCTATAGTGTAGTAGTGGAAAAATATAAACATAAATAACAAAATTATTTTAATTCAAGGACAAATATCGAATCCAAGCGATTTTTTTTGGACGAAACAACAGAGTTACCAATAACAATTCAAGATTCAGTGAAATATGTAAATCGAAGTAATAATGAAACGATAGATGATTCCAGTGAAATTGAAAGTCAAGAGTACTACATATGGATTTACAGTGTTTTGATATCCAGCTCAGTTATACTTTTGACGTTCAGATCTTTCCTATATTATCGAATATGCATGACAGCTTCTAAAGTATTACATAATAAGATGTTTAGTAACATCTTAGAGGCACCAATGAGATTCTTTGATATGAATCCGTCAGGTAATATATTATTATTCACAACTATATACGTAATGCTGTCATTACTAACGTCATTGAACGTCTACTTCCCGCCCTTATCACTTCCCGCCCTCACTTCCTAACGAACTAATCTCTCGACAGTAATGAAACTTCAACAAAACAACAACAGCAAATCTGTATTCAATAATAGGTGGTAAACGGTGTGTTATTTTTGGACACTTTATTTTCAGTGTATGCCAGAGGTCTGTAAATTACTTTTAATTGTTTGTATTTAAAATTCTATTCACTGTTGACGTCTGATTATTTATTGACTCGACATATTCTTCGGCTGCTGTTAAAGATGTCCATCCGCCATGTCGGTTAAGAGCCATTAGGTCACCATTGGCATCAACCAAAAGTCTTAAGCAGTGACCTGTGTGGAAAGTCACCAAATATGGAATACCATTTTGTTTTTGGGATATAAAAAAAACTTCATATAAATTAAATCAGTTTAATGTTTTTACTAATCAGTCATACATTTATATGCAGTAATAAACAGCCTTTAATCAAATGGACATTAATATCTTTGAGATCAATTAAATAAATATAATGTGATAAATGAAAGAAGTTACATAATTACTTGCAAAAGTCACAGAACTGACTCGATGGTGTGGGTGCGGTAGTTAGTAGACCGAATGAAACAGAAGATGGTCGAGTGTTGCGTTTCATTCTTATAGTCTTAGAGAAATGAAGGCATTCCATATTAGGATACTATTCCATATTTGGTGACTTTCCTCTATATTTTGGGTTCTGGAAACTTCAAATATTCGTCTAACTTGAACGTATTTTTTCAGGAAGAATATTGAATAGATTTTCCAAAGATATGGGGGCAGTCGATGAGTTATTGCCTCGATGTCAATATGACGCCATCCAAATTTTCGTAGTAATGATCGGTATACTAATCATGGTGTTTATTGTATCTCCATACATGATACTACCGGTATTTGTACTTGCCCCTCTTTACTATACTTGGCGGAAAGTATATATGGCAACTGCTCAACCATTAAAAAGACACGAGGGAGCCGGTAAGTGATATTTTCCACACGAGTAATGTACAATATTCTTTCTACGACCACTTGGTAATATATTTTTCACTTTTATAGCGAAAGCTCCTATTTTTTCACATATATCGGCGTCGCTATATGGAATCACAACTATCAGAGCTTGCGATGCTCAAGATATGATTATAAAAGAGTTTGATGCATTGCAAGATCAACATACCAGTACGTGGGTATCATTTTTAGTGAGCAGTGTAGCTTTTGGATTTTATTTAGACTTCATCAGTTGGACGTTTTTAGCTATAGTTACTTATCAATTCGTTATTTTTAAAAACGGTAAGTTATTTCAGTTATTAAAGACTATTTGTGTTCATATAATACCCTTCTTGGTGTGAGTCATCGATTTTAACGTCCTTATAACACATTAAGTTGCAAGACATGGAAAAAAGGCAGGTCTGTGATTAATCCTATCAATCGGGAGAAAGTACAGCATTCAAAATAGGATGCAGACGTACCTAGCAGGTAATGAGGTCCTCAGGCAATGCCTGTGAGGGGAAGGTGGAGCGCGTAAGAGGGGATACTCTAAGAATTATAAATTATCTTTTAGTATCACACATTTCACAAGCATTTTTGTGTTAACAGTTAATAGACATTTAACATCTAACATATAAAAATATCTTTTCCGCATCCCTATCCTATTTTTTTAAGAGTTACCGATGCCAACAACTACACTACAAAATAGTACAAAGAAAAAACAACATATAAAAATTAACTCACAAAATTAGGTCGGTTCAACCCTGTCTGGTTTTATTTATTCATTTCTTATCTCCTTACTTGGTGGAATCTGTAATACAGGTTTGTTTACGTTTTTTTTTTTCTGTCTTACTCATACAATCTCCGTAAGCGATTCCAAAAATAATATCATCAATTGTGAGTTAATTATAGAAGTCACAACATTGGCGCAATGTTATCAAATGTTCTATTTTTCAAGACGAATAAGTTGGTATCAAAATTTCCACATTTCAGTCGTCCTTTAAGGTTAGCTTTATGTCAAAATAGCCAATAAAATAAACCGAAAACCCGGATATACATCACAAACGAGGAAGCACACCAATATGGCTATTGAATATAATATACTGATAAAAATGTACCATTTTCAGAAGATACTTTGAGTGGTAGTGTAGGTTTAGTGATATCTCAAAGCCTTATTTTAACTGGAATGGTACAGTATGGTGTTTTCATGACTGCACAGGTTGCAGGAAACATGATTAGCGTTGAAAGGATACTGCAATACACTAAATTAGATAAGGAAGGACCGTTTGAATCGTTGGCTACTAAAAGACCATCCAGAGATTGGCCCAGTAAAGGAAAAATTCTGTTTAAAAATACTTATCTTAGATACTCAAGTGAAATGCAGCCTGTTTTAAAAAACGTAAATATTGAAATAGCATCTGGAGAAAAGGTAAATTAGTTATTTATTATTTCATTGATAGAAATTTCAGGTGAAATTGTGATTCTCATGTAGTAAAAGATTGATTGTGTTTTAAAAAGTCGGGGCCAGGAATAATGGAACCGCGGTTGAAAGTATTAGAAAGTGGTATGAAAATGGGTGTTAACAGGACAACAAAAAAGTAAAATACAGGCGACAGAGATGAAATATTCGAGAAGAGTAAGAGGTGTAACAAAAGAGGATAGAATGAAAAACATAGATATCAGAAAAGACCTGGGTGGTATACAATCAACCTTAGAATTTGTAGAAGAAAGACAACTATAATGGTGGGGACATTTACAACGTATGGATGAACGAAGACCAGTAAAGAGAATATGGAAAGCAAAAATTGAAAAAAAATGAAAAAAGGGGCAGACCAAGAAAAACTTGGGATAAGGTAATAGCTGGATTACTGGATAAAAGAGGAAGAAGCTGGATAGAACCGAAGGACTTAACTCAAAATAGGAAAGTGTGGAAAAATTCTAGACGGAAGAATAGCTGCAACACACCCTACACCACTAAGTGGTAGAAGGGCTTTAAGATTATATATATATGAAAATGGAGTTCGACTTTTTTATTCATAACTATCTATTTTCTTATTAAACGAATTTGAGAAAATTAAAAGTGCAATTGAACTTATTTTTCAACACAGGGTATATTATGCATGTTTTCATTTTCAGATAGGTGTCGTGGGACGCACGGGGGCGGGTAAATCCACCCTCATCGCTTCATTGTTTCGATTGGCTCCAATAGATGGCACAATAGCCATAGACGATATAGACATTGCCGAAATTGGTTTAAACGATTTAAGATCGAATATTTCAATCATTCCGCAAGAACCAATCTTATTTTCCGCTTCAGTTAGATACAATTTAGATCCATTTGAAAAACATAGCGATGATGTTTTATGGCAAGCTCTGGAAAACGTAGGTGTATATCCAAAATATATTACAGATGGCACTCTAAAGTACTGAGTGTCTTTTTAAAAAATTTTACCCGCTGTATCTCAGAAATAATAGAGTAGGGAACTTTTTCCCGAAGCTTCTCGTATGTTAGTTTGTAATAAGATAAATAGTTTCTGAGATACAGCGTGCTTAATAGGACACCCGATACGGGGATATTCATTACCTATGGACCCTTCTATGTATCAATTTTGATACAAAAAAGAATGTTTAAAATTGGAGTTGAAGGGTTATTAACGTAGTTTTTGAGATTCAATAAAAATATTATACAGAATGTCCCAGAAAAGAGGATCAGATCCAAAATAAAGTAATCTCATACTAAGTAAACCAAACATTGTTATCTGTTATATAGAAGGATTCGTATACATATTTTATTCGAGCCATACGACAAGGAGAATATTAGCAAAACTACTTGTTGGGCGTGTTTTCAGTTCCAGCTAACAATCCAATATGAAAGCAGCGTTGCCAGTTCAAAATGTTTGGTACTTTCTAAATAATAATTATCTTATTTTGCATTTAACTTTTAATACGGGATAACGCCGTATTTATTGGGAGATCACCACAAATAATATTCATAAACAAATTATAATTTGCAATAAATAAAATCTATACACTGCTATCGATTTAACAATTATTGGTATTTAACATTGTTGCCGACAAAAATTGGGAATAACTTTTACAGATAAATACATTTGGCAACAGCTGATTGCGCACAATTATTCTTCCCTCTCTGTTTCAAGTGTTTTTCTCATATTTCCCTTGTCGCACTTGTGTAAATTGTATGGCTCGAATAGACTTTTCGCAGCCTGTATAATGAAAATCCCTGTAAATTTTATTTTCAGGTAGAGCTGAAGATTGCAATCACCGATTTGAATCAAACTATCAGTGAAGGAGGATCTAATTTTAGTGTAGGCCAAAGACAATTAATATGCTTAGCTAGAGCTATAGTTCGTAATAACAAAATTCTTGTGATGGACGAAGCTACAGCCAACGTAGATCCACAGTTAGTATCTATAATATATTTTTTCTACTACCGTATGTAAAGTACGTACTTTAGACACATTTTCGAGTGCGTAAAACTTTATTTTACGCACTAGTGCGTAAAGAGTTTTACTTTACGCACTAGTGCGTAAAGAAAAAATTCCAATATGTATGTAGTTATAGATATCTAGTCTTATAAAAATATAGGTATAATAAACAGATATTAAATCTAAGTTTTTTTCATAAATTGGAGATAGAAACCAATAGAATTCGGTAAAGTAACCTAATAATTAATGTTAAACAATTATTGAGTACTGGAAATAATACGGTAAATAGGTATAAGTTGGCGGTGAGTGACTGACATTTCTTTGTGAATTGAATCTGACATTTAAAATTTAAATTGAGATCTTCCGACTATACCTAGAGTAAGCAATTGTATTTTATATTTAGAAATTGAATATTTTTATAAAACTATGATGTTATTTTAGATTATTATAAAAAGACTCTTCTAAAGAAAAATTTAACTTACTTTACGCACTAGTGCGTAAAGTATGTTTCTTTACGCACTAGTGCGTAAAGAAAATTACTATTAAACTTTTGTATTTCAATTAAATATTCGCTAGTAGAAAAAATATTGTATGCAATTCGTGTGTAAAGACCTTTTTTTCGACTCATGTGATTGTCGCATTCGCCTTCGGCTCATGCGACAATATTCACATTCGTCAAAAAAAAGGCTACTTTACACACTAGTTACATAAATAACTATTACTCTCGATATACAGTGGCGGAACAAACAAAAACATATTTTCATGGAAAAAAATTGCAATACTCTAAACATAAATATTTTTTGACAAACCTCGTATACGAATTTTTAAAAAATTGATATTCGATGATAAAATTTCAAGTTTTGGAATATGCAGAACTTTTTATCAATAATAATTTTTTCCATATGCTTCCAACTTAAGTATACACACTGTACCGCTTCCAAATTTTGATTTCTGTGCAAGAAAGATAGTCCAGTAAATGAAGGAGGAAAAAAAGGCGAAGTTAACATCAATGACGCCCTGTTTTCATCTTTCGGTTGGAAGTTGCATTTGGTACCTCATTAAACATGAGACAAAGTTCTGCATGAAAGGACGTGCGAGGGCGCAGAAAATGGCCCCAAAAGACCAGGAAAATAGGTTTTCAGCCAATATCTCCTAAAATATGGCAGTTAGAGATTTTCGGTTCAGATAAAAATTTTAGTTCAGTTAATTTTCTACAAAAATGGTCCCTATGACTTTTTTCGCAACATCAATATTTTCTGCAAAAAAATCGGGTTGAAAAACCGGAAATTTTGAGACTTGTGAAATATGCAAGTTTTGTACAAAATTTGAGCTGGGGGTGTTGGAAACCCATTATTTTCAATGTTTTGGATTGTGGAAACCAATTGTAGATGGCGTCACCACATTTTACAGATTGGGAAAATCCTCTGTAGCAGACGACACGAGCGCCACGTAGAGCACACGCGCGGCGAACGACGGAGGAACGAAAGTAATTTATTATAGCGTATACATTTAGATATACTGATTTTTCCCCGGGGTATCAAAGGTATGACTTATATACATCGATGAAAAGGTGGGAATTCCCCCGTTACACTAGATAAGGTGTTAAAATGTTAGAAATAAAGAGCAGGGAGAAAAAAACCACCAAAAAAAAAGTGCGTTTTTTCCTTGAGCCCACGTTTTCTAATTTTATTGAAAAATGAACGACTTCGTCAAAAAAAGTAATTGCACAATCGAAAAGTAGACATTCTTAGCTTTCAAATGATGTATCATAGGGACCAATCGGATCATGTATACATTTTTAATTGATGGTTGTTCACAAAATTTCCCTGCGCTCCAAAAACAGCAAACATTTGGGATTCAATAAACAACGATTAAATGAAAATAAAAAAAATTAGGGTATACAAATTTCAGGGATGACAAAGGACCTTATGAGGACCCATAATCAAAAAAATTTTGAGTACATTGGTGCAATACAAAAAAAATAGGAACAAATTCCTGGCGAGGTCACAATTGCCCGGGAGCAGAAAGTTTTACTCGTGTTCCGATATGGCCAAAAAAGTCAAGCGTGACTCAATTCACAGGGTATGATAGCAGCAGAATTCCTCTTTCACATGAACTTTGAATCATGAGAAAATATGCATTTTTCACAAAGTTATTGAATAATTTGTCCCCCCGCTAATGTGTGCATACACGGACTGTGCTCTCCGGCATACAGCATAGAAGCTCATTATTCGAGGTGCGCTTGGTGCCGTTTTTCTCGAAACCGGTCAAATTTTCGAGAAAAATCATAAGGACCATTTTTGTAGAAAATTAACTGAAATTTGATTTTTATCTGTGCCATAAATCTCTAACTGCCATATTTTAGGAGATATTGGCTGAAAACTAATTTTTATGGTCTTTTGGGGGCATTTTCTCCGCCCTCGCACGCGTTTCCATGCAGAACTTTGTCTTATGTTTAATGAGGTACCAAATGCAACTTCCAACCGGAAGATGAAAATAGGGCGTCATTAATGTTAACTTTTTTCCTTTATTAACTGGACTAAGATGGGAAATTTCACGTGGATCCTTCTAAGGTAAAACAGAGTCTATCATAATTGGGACCCGGCAAAAATTTTGCACAGAAACCCGTGGTCTACCTTGTTCCGTCACTCAAAAATTATGTAAAATTATTATTAGCCTTAAATTATTTTTAGAACTGACAACCTAATACAGAAAACTATACGAGAGAGATTCAAAAATTGCACTGTAATTACGATTGCCCATCGTTTGAATACTATCATGGATTCGGATAGAGTTTTGGTGATGGACGCGGGAGAAGTTAGAGAGTTCGATCATCCACATATACTTTTACAAAACTCTGATAGTTATTTTAGTAATATGGTAAAAGAAACTGGTTCGGCAATGGAAGATATGCTGAGAGGTGTTGCTAGCACTCACTATAAGAATAAAAACGATAATTTGTAATAATTTATAACAATTTTTTCATAAATAAAATGAATTTTAAAGAAAAATTGTTATGTTTTTTTTATTGGGAAAAATAAGGGCAGTCAGTACAGATCTGTTTATGACGCTAGCAGCTGTGCTCATTTTAATATAAATGAATCAATGTTTCAATTCCAAGGAAAAGAAAAACACCTCTTATGAAGTACTATCATTATTTTTTTATTATTTTGATAATTTCGTTACTTTAAAATAATGTTTTCAATAATATAGTGAAGCCCTAGGAAATCTTATCACCAAGACAATTACCGTGGTAAGTCAAGGTGAATAATAATTGTTTTAAAACAAATAATAGAGTACATGCATATTTCATAATTTGCTCAGATATTAATTTGTTACAGTAAATTATAAAAATAACTAATAATAGGAAATAAACAAGTTTCCATTGGAAATTACTTCCAATAAAATTCAAATTTCATCGCACCTTCCGACCACCACCGGAGGATTTCCGAACGCTACCGATGATACGTGTGATGTCATATCTCTTGTGTTTATTTATGTCAATATGGCCGGTATTGCATTAGGTTCTGTGTAGTTGTGTGTTTATATTGTATTTTAATCAATTATTAATTGCTTCATTGACTTAAAAATATCATTTATATATTTGTTTGAGACCATTACGTGTTTGTGTCAGGGACGCATATACAGGGGGGGGGGGTAAAGGGGGCTATAATCCCCCCCCCCCAGGAATAAAGAAATGAAGTAACGAATATTTTGTCTGGAGTTTTAATAGGCGTTGATTTACACTCTGAAACAATGCAATACTTGGTATACAAAGTGTTTTTTTCGGCTTTATTAATTTTTCTAAGCTTTCAGAAACACGAATAAGAACGTAAACAAATCGAATGACGTTAACGGATGGGGCATCCATCTCTATGACGTAAAGCGCGTTTTGGCGGACTTTCAAATTTTATGATTTTTAAAGTCGTTTTAAAAGTAAAGTTTATATTTTTTTTGGAAAAATAGGCATGCAAGGTGTTAGGAGACCTGCTGAAGCGTCAATTTCCACCGATAGCAAAATTTCAAATTTATGCTTATACCCTATTTTAACAATAGAGTTTATCGTTTGTAAGAAGTTCTTTATATTCAAATGCGTAAATGTATAGGTCTACAGAAAAGTCCGCGTTAGCTATCTCTTTAGAATAACATACTATATCCATTTGAATACTTTAATTTTTAATATTTAAGAGGCTTTAAGCATTTCATGCACATTATTTTACTCTTTTACACCAAAAATTACGGACGTGGGGTGGGCTGCTAGGAATATAGAAACAACAATACTGACACTATGGATAACCTTCAAAATTTACTAAGAAAAGCTCGGGAGTAAGATCTTTTAAAAACAATATTAATATAGTTAATATATTTAAAAAATATAAACAGCTTATGGACTGGACACAAACAATTAATCACCAATTAAAATCACCATCAAGGACCATATTTATAACACCTGGCAGCAATTGTGGAACGTGAACGGCGCAAAGCTTAAAGAAATCAAACCTCGAGTGAGATCAAAGCTACCTCTTCCACGGGGAAGAAAAAACCAAATCATTATCAACCGCCTCCGTATTGGTCATACAGCATTGACGCATCTACACCTCATCACAAAAGAAAAACCACCAAGATGTAATTGTAATATACAACTTTCCTCTAGCCATATCCTAACAAGCTGTCCACAGTACCATCAAGCCAGAACGATACACAATTACCAGAACAAATTGAAGATTCCCTAGTTTTGAAAATAGACAATGTAATAAACTTCCTAAAGAACACTGACTTATTTAACAAAATTTAAAATTTGTTTGTATTTAATATTTTTGCGGTAAATAAATGAAAAAAAAACAATTAATATGTCTAGCACTAGCTATAGTTAGAAGCAATCAGATTCTTGTGATGGATAAAGCTACAGCTAATGTAGATCCACCGTAAGTATTAACCCAATTAATTATAAATTATATATAATTATAAATAATTATAATTTTGGGGGTGTAAATTAGAGGAAATGTTGCATCTTTTCTTGCTATTGTGTTACCCAATGAGGTATTTGTTTTTGGTCACGCGAAACTTACAGGGCATTCGATTATGAATTTTTCAACTTACAATCCTTTAAGTACCTGTAGCTCTTGAATTAATCATTTTAGACCGCAAGTGTGCCAGTTGGTTGAAATTGTTTTATCTGGAAAAACACAGAAAGGCACAAATATATAGGTTACGCGACGTCACGTGACCAAAAACAAATGTCTCATTGGGTAACGCAATAACAAGAAAAGATGCAACATTCGCTCTAATTTACACCCCCAAAATTATAATTATCTACTACTGCCCAATTCTAATATATTATTTGTCTTAATCGTCGTGGGACATCCTGTATAGGACTTTTATATTATATTAATAATTTTCACAAAACTAGTTCTTGATAAATATATACAAGTTTAGTCACGTACACTTTTTGCTGTTCTAAAAATAATATGATGTTATTAATTGCACAAATGATTTATGTCAATTTAGGGACAACCTAGATAACACAAAGTGCGGCTTGAAGACATTTCCTCTGTGCTGTTATCAGTGACAATGTTTTTGTTACTATTTACTGAATAAAAATTTTAGGTACGTAACCAACAGGTATCAAAATAAAAAATATGCAAAATCAGTATCAACCTTCTCTGGGTAAAAAAGCTTGACCGAGCATGTAATCAACCTTCAACGGGTTTTATTTTAATATAAGATAAAAGTTTCATGCTCTCATCTTCTATCAGAGTTCAAAATAATTAACATTATTATTAATTTCTTATCCGAATGATTTTGAAAAAAAAATAATTGGTAGCTAAGAAAGGAAAAAAATGTCAAAACGGTAACACGTCTACAAAAACAATTTAAATAATTAGATACAATAACGGGGACTTATTAGTGAGGTGAATTATCAAAAATATAATTGACTGTAACAAATGGATAATGTTCAAGGTTAAAATATTTGCAATTTATCATATCACTTGGCTGTAAATGTGTCACTATTTTTTTTAATGAATACAAAAAATACAAATAAATGTAAAAATATTCTTCAAGTTGGAATGAAGAATATAGGTACCATCAACTTTTGACTGAAATTAAACCAAAACAATTGTATTTTAATTATTTTTGGAAATTTTATCAAAAAAAAGAGTAAATTTTGAATGTCCCCTTTGAATAACTTTTTGCACCGTCTCTGTTCAGACTTAAGCATATCTGCTAAATACACATATCATATATCAGGAACGTAATACCAGCAATTCTGTAAGCAAATGTTGAATTTAAATCCTTATACTGACTATGTTGAGATTAAAACCATAGAGATAGAGGCAACAAGCCAGCTGTGTTTTCCTCCTGGCCCGAACACTCCTATCTCTATATAATTAAAACATTTCTTATAGATCATTTCTTATGACTTAGTATCTCTGAATGATTTTTCAATAAATATAAATGAAGGAGAAAAATCTATAAAATTTGAAATTGAAAATAACAATTTTTCACCATTTTTAGATGTTCTTATCAATAAAACACCTACAGGGTATGGAACAAGTGTTTATTGTAAGCCAACACACACTAATAGGTATTTGAATTTTAAATCAAATCATGCTATAAACGTTAAAAAAGGGGCAGTAAAATCTTTATACGATAGGGCCAGAATCATTTGTTCTAATGATAATCATTTCACAAAGGAGAAAACTCTGCTGAAAAATGTTAATAATAATAACAATAATATTAATAATTCAGATAACATAATTTTTAAAAACTTGACAATACCGTATGTTAAGGGTTTATCAGAAAGAATTAAGAAAATTGGTAATCAATTCAATATTCGAACTAGCTTCAAAAATAATAATACAAAAATACAAAATAATACAAAAACAAAACCAAAAAATGAAGAACAATCTTCAAAAAATTGCATATATCAGATATCTTGTGAATGCGACAAATTCTATTTAGGTGAAACATCTAGACCATTGAAAGTCCGAATAAGTGAACATAAAATATATCAAAGATAGGGAGTTCTTTAAGTCAGGTATTTGTAAACATGCTTGGGAAGAGGGGCATAAAATTCAATGGAGTTCGACAAAAATAATATTGAAAGAGCCCAATAATAAAAGACGAAAAATCAAAGATACATCTAAATGCAGATAAATGTGTAGCTAGTATTTCAGCCGAATGTAGTTCAATTTTGGTTACCAAAGTTAGAAAGAGAAATTTCCAATAATCAATTACCTGCGTTATCAGGATAACATCATAAGTTTTTATCCAGGTTTTCTTATGATTTATCATTGGAATAGTTGTTAATCGATACACACTTCAATACACAAAATCACCAAACTGAGTTATACATGTTTTGAAAACAAAAATAATCATACACAAAAAAGTAACAACAAACGCGTTTTATTAACATTTCCAAAATAAGCGAAAAAAAAAGCGCTATCCCAATAAAAACCGTTCCTGGAACGTGCACTTCACTGGATTCCATTTCTAGTAGACTAAGTAGACTATCATATCGTTAGAATGTCATAAAATAAAATATTTTATTTCACATTTTACCAGAGATGTGATCTACTATGAATGGACCTTAATAAAATTTTACAACAAAGTCTTAAACTTCAAAATATTATTGATTGTCTAGTTGTCATATTTTTTCGTTGTGTCAGATAGGGACCAAAAATTATTTTATCACTACTTAATCTTGACTACGGTAGCTGGAACGCTACCGAAATATCGAAATAAAAAATAAAAAACATTATTGTGGTTTGATTCCCAAAAAAATAGGAGAAAAAAGAATTTCTTATAGAATTCATCCTAATAAACGTTTTTTTTTAAACTTTACAATTTAATTTATTCAACTGGATTTTTGGTCTGATTGTAGGTAAAATTACCATTCAACCTTAAAAGAACTCAAAACATTAAATTTAATACATGCAAAATAGGTACCTACATGATTAAGATTTATTGTTCATTTTCATAATGATTCATACTACCGACATTGAGCTTTGTTTTTCATGAAATATTTATTAAAATGACTGTACCTATCATATGGAGATAAGCTAGACTAAGGAGATTGATGGTATGCTACCAATATTTTAGAATTGTATTTCTATTCTTATTATATAATTTTACCGAAAATACTAATAATGCAAATTAAGAAAATAAAAGATAATCCAACGCAATGTCTGGTATTGGGGTGATATTCAAAGAGACCTAAAAAGGCCCCCTTCCTGTTACTCAGTTCCTAAGGAGAGTATCAAAGACTAGTGGAGGAATTTTAGGATATCTACATTCTTTAACTTAGGTCAAAGTTCCTCTTCTATCTGGTAATACCCTATAGGTGTTATGCCCCGGGATTCTGAATTTCTTTTATTAATCAGAAATCCAAAATATCAGGGGATTTGCCTTGGAACTTTTTTAACAATAGTAAAATTAATTTAAGACGTCAATAATTGGAGTCCGGTCCTTGATTTGACTCTTCAACTTCAATCGTTTTTTTATTGTAATAATAAGATAAAGAGTTTTATGCCTTTAGCTTCTATCGGAGTTAAAAACTTTAATCTTTGTGGTTCCGTGGACAGGCGAATAGTTAATTTTTTATGCAATCTATGTAAGTAACATAAATTTTTTTTTGAATGTATAATAATTGCGACAGAACAGTTATAAATACGCGGTACTAACTTATACAGTGTGGGCGTACATTTTTCAATTAAAAATATTTTTTTT
>CAJUYG010000289.1:65513-81741 GCA_910591675.1 Galerucella calmariensis | reverse complement strand
TTGAATAGTTGAATAGTTGAATAGTTGAATAGTTGAATAGTTGAATAACTGATTAATTTATTTAATTTTGCTGTTCCACACTGTATATTAACTGTCTGCTATTGGTGGACAGATCCATGTAAACACACGTAAAAAAATTCGTGCACTTAATATGCATATATATTTAACCTGTTAGATAACAAAAATGTTTCAGTAGTATTATTATTATGTTCAAAATGCGGACGAAGTAATGTTGAAAATTTAAAACCTTACAAGTAATTTTTTAAAAGTCAATTACGAAATACTGGAAATTCCAAAAAAAGTTCCTGTAGCTACTGCACTGACTTTATGTATATAATCTTGAAGATTTGTATTGTTCTGTTTAATATTTATTTAGAATGATAAAAGTTATAATTATAATTACTATTTTTAGGAATATTTTAGCAAGAAGAATTCTGTAGTAAAAGCTCTTTTCTTCATTTTCACAGATGATGTACGATTAGTATAGAATATATTTTGTAATTGATCCAAATTCATAATGGATTCATCGAAGAGATATGTAAATAAATCTCCTGAAGAAAAAGCTGGAGTTTTCTCTACACTTTTTTATGTGTAAGTATAATTCAAATTCTTTACCTACGTAATAAATTTACTTTAAGATAATTATCATATGATCACTCATATTACAATTATAGTTATCTCCCAAAACTTATTTGTTTTCCAAATAATTTTGTTGATTTAATATTGTATATATCTTACATAACCTAATTTTGGAAAAAGGCGATGACTTTTTCAAGATAAATTAATTACCTTTGACTTGTCTACAAAGACTAAATAAAGAGTTGGTAATATTTACTGAAAATTTAATTTAGATTATAAAGGAAATAAGTCAAGTTTGATATAAGGCTTTTACCCTCAACTAAATTCACATTTTTGGTTTATCTAATTCTCCATTATACAATGAGCACAGTGGCAACAATGCAGTGTCTCATAATTTTATGAAAATTGGAAGGAAAATAAATATACAGAGTGTTAATTGCAACACAAAAAATTAGAAAATTCATTGTTTTTTACGATAAATTCATTCTAAAGATAAGTTCAATAGCTACAACATCATGTAGCCCTTATTTTGAAAAAAAAAATATCTTTTCGAAAAAAAAATTGTTATTCATTATTTTTACTGTTTTCACACTTGATTTAATTTTTATTTTTAGATGGTTTTTGCCGTTTTTCAAATTTGGCTATCAAAATGATATACAATTAAAGCACGTATACAATAGCACTCAAAAAGATTTGTCTGGACCACTTGGCGACGCCTTGCAAAAGTAAGCTTTCAATCTTTTAAGAAATACGAATAATCACAGTTACAGTTAGGTTAGGTTAATTGCGTGGAGTAGTAGAACTTCCCCGTGAAGAAGTTTTTTTTATTGTTAATTTTATTTTTAAATAATTATTCTGCTTGATATTAATAACGAGAACAGGTAGACGTTTGAAATATTTAGCAGAATATTCATTATTATAGATAATGGTACGGTACCCTTCATAAGGGAGTCCAGCTGGCAACATCTACTTATAACAGCATCGTATATTTAAAAAGGGAAACCGTAGCATTATACAAATTGGACATTCAAGAACTGTACGTTTACCACAAAAAAATTAGTGGAAACATAAAATTGAATTGTTAAATTTTCAATTTGAAGTTATATTACAGTTTATAGAAATTTTTATTTTCTAGATTTTTTCTTAAGTGGGTCGTAGAAAAAATATGCTGTTCGACTCGTGTAGATTGTCCATATCTTTGTCCTCGTGCGATATGGCCATCATATCCACACTAGTTGCACAAATATTGATAAAATATACAGGAGAGAAAGGATTATCATAATGTCGGATAGTCAAGCAGCCATTAAAGCACTGAGCTCTTCTGTAATCAGTTTCAAAATGGTGTGGGAATGCCTAGACAAGCTCAATGAACTAGGCGAGAGCAATATAGTCACTTTACTATGGATTCCAGGACACACTGGAATAGAAGGAAATGAAATTGCAAAAGAGGGGGGCTGAAATACCTTTCTGGGGACCTGAACATACAATTACAGTTTACTAATAGTAACATTTCAATTCATAAAAAAGTCTACGGGGGTTAAATCCGGTGACCTAGGTGGACATTCCTACAATTTTTATAATCCTCTTGGGGAGAATCAAACAATGCAATAGTGTATAGGGTGATCCATTTAAAAAATTGGATTAAGCTTCTCATTTAACAGTGTATTCACTCTTTTTTTTTTTTTTTTTTATTTCTCGGGAAATTTAACCACAATATTTTTGAATTCTTTATTTCAACGTTTCGGTAGCGTTCCAGCTACCGTTGTCAAGAAAAAATAGGTAGAAATTAATTTTTTT
Organism: Galerucella calmariensis; assembly: GCA_910591675.1. Taxonomy (NCBI): domain Eukaryota; kingdom Metazoa; phylum Arthropoda; class Insecta; order Coleoptera; family Chrysomelidae; genus Galerucella; species Galerucella calmariensis. The sequence continues at coordinate 79,365 of CAJUYG010000289.1, read as the reverse complement.
ATCCCTAACTGACACAACAGAAAAAATTTGCATTCTAGAAATTGGGAATTAGAACTGAAGAAGAGTCAACCTAGTTTGAAAAATGCCATTCGGAAAACGTTTTGGCTGAGATTCGCCTTTTATGGTTTTGCAATGTTTGTCCAATTCGGAATTTTGAGGTGGGTAAATTTCGAATTTAAATTTTCAAGTATTAAGAGAATTTTTTCAGGATGTCGCTACCTTTGGTACTTACCCGATTCATAAAATTTTTCGACACCAACGATAGCCCCAATCAAGGCTGGATTTGGGGATCAGGAGTAATTTTGATGTCCTTCGCTCACGCCATAATTTCTCATAGCGCTAGATTAGCGTCTCAACGGGTCGGGATGAGAGTACGCATCGCTACTTGCTCCCTAGTTTATAGAAAGGTACGTATAGAGTTTTGGTATGCGTCATCGATTGTTAATGTCCTTTTAACACATTACGTTGAAAGAAATGGAAAAAAAGGCAGGTCTGTGATTAATCCTATCAATAGGGAGAAATTATATCATTCAAAATAGGATGCAGACATACCTTTCGTAGCGGCAATGTGTCTTAAGAATGTACTATATCATCAGAAAATGTTACAGCTATTACGACTAAAACATAGCTCCCTCGGAGAAACTGCTGCTGGCCAGCTGGTTAATCTTCTATCCAATGATGTACAGAGATTCGACTTTGCGTCAACATTCATGCACCTGATTTGGATTATGCCCTTACTGGCCATAATATCTTTTACAATATTGTGTTTTTATGTTGGTGTTACCACGGCAATGGCTGGAATGCTGTTTATAATATTGGAATCCATTCCTTTACAAGGTATGTTATTCAAATGAATACAATTAGAAAGTTATTCCTCCACAATACAGGGTGTTTCATAGTTAAACCACCATAGGTTAACTGCAAGTAGAGGACACTTTGGTGGTTCCAAATAGCCTTGGTTAATTGGTCTAACATTATTATTAACAGAGATACAGGGTGTTTTATTCATTTAGTTCAATTCTTTTGAAGTTCGTAACTTTAGAACCACCCTATAAATATTTCTTTCATTTTTAGTAATGATCTGTTGCATTGATAACACAATAAGATAGTGTAATAAAAATAATTATAATCCAGGTTTGGTTTGAAAAAAATTTGCAAAATTCGATAATCTCCAAAACAACACCCTGTATATCAGAATTTTTGAAATCCAATAGATTATTCGAAGAAAACAGGAAAAATAGAGCGGCACCAAAATATTTTTCAAAGTGCACATCCCGTTTTACTGCTTTACTTTTAATGTTAAAGTTATTTAAATGTATCATTGACATTTTCGTACGTAATAACTTTAGAACCACCCTATAGATTTTCATTTTTGGTAGGTGTAAGTTACATAAGCATCAAAATTTCATCATGTGACAAAAACAGTTATAATCCAGGTTTGGGTTAAGGAAAAAAAGTTTTATCAAGATTTTTATAAATCAATACTTTATTCTCTGCCTTTTCCTTCCCTAGTATTTGACTCGTCTGAGTACCACAGCTCAGCTTGAAGAAGCATCAACCCTCTTGGGTATTACCTAGCTCCTCTGAGAAACATCTACCTCATATCTATAGGTTCTACATCTTTGTAACGAAATATATGTTAGCATTGCAAATTTCTCTAAATATGTAAGATATTTGTAGGAATGCTGTCCAAATGGCAAGGGAAGCTGAGGTACCAAATTGCTCTAAGGACTGACAAAAGGATAAAACTCATGAGTGAAATTACCACAGGAATACAGGTTATTAAAATGTATGCTTGGGAAAAACCATTCGAGAAATTTGTTGCGTTTTCAAGGAAGTAAGTACTTTTCTAGGAATACAAAAATAGTACTGCAAGTGCCAGACGTGATGGCGGGCCCGCCCCCATGCGCACGAACTCGTTTTCAACGTAACCTTCCCTACAAGACATACAGTGTGGAAACCACTTATGGAATAAAATTCTTTTTGTCATTATTTTAGAAAATTATAAAAAATGCCGAGACACGTCAACTTTTGAATTGAGTTGTGCGTTATGGAAGCATAAATTTAAATGTACAGGTGTTTCACGCAAGTATGCCATAGTCGGTGTTTTTTGTTTTTAATGAAACACCCTGTATATTTGCATATTTTTGATATTCTCTTAATGAACCGTTTCCAACAAACTAAATAATGTATGGTCAATTATGAATTATACAGGGTGAAATTTTAAAATTAATAATTTAGTACACTTGAAATATTGGTACTTTTTCAAATTAGCTAAATATGGATTTATCAAAAATCTAAACTAACTAAATGTTAGACGTATTTGTATAATAAACAAAACCTGCTACGCCCATGAATTTTATCAGAAATCCTAAAAATTGTCTAAAAACGCCAATAATTAGACAAAATCGGTAAATAATGTGGATTGTTTTCTATTCTGTCAGTTGTTGATGTGTTGACAGTTTATACTGAAAAAGTAAAATCTTTGTCAAACACTCTTTCCTTGTCGACATAACAATGAAATATTTAACTGAGACTCACCGAATTGAGATTTTAATGATGATCGGGTACTGGGATACCTGCAGAAGTCAAGTTTAAGTGGCAAAATTGTTTAATCACAGGTATCCCGAATTGCCTAATATTTCACAAACTACTGTGTCTAAAAATCATGCACAATTCAGAGAACTTGGACATGTCAAACCATTGAAAAGAAAACCACACTTCGTTGAAGATGATGTGAGAGTGGATATTTTGTTAAGTGTCGAAGGGAATCCAACTTCAAGTACACGTCAAATTGCCCGTGAAAATAATGTTAGTCATACAACTGTTCTAAGATGTCTTCATAAAGAAAAACTTCATCCCTACAAATTAACTTTTGTGCAGGAGTTAACAGTAGACGATCCAGATCGTAGAATGGATTTCTGCGAAAGATTGATGAATAGGCTGAACAGAAATGAGATAGCTCTTGGTACCATTCTTTTTTCTGACCAATCAACATTCACATTGAATGAAGAGGTAAACCGACAGAACTGTAGATATTGGTCAGCACATAATCCTAATTGGATGCGTGAAACACATACTCAGTACCCTCAAAACGTGAACGTTTGGGCCGGTATCATAGGCGACCATATTATTGGTCCTATATTAATAGATGGAAATTTTACAGCTGGAAAATATTTAAATATGCTTAGAAATGAAGTTATTCCTGCGTTGGCAAACTTATATCCCAACGCAATAGATCCTAGCTTACCGAATGAAAATGTTTGGTTCCAGCAAGACGGGGCAACACCCCATTATGCTTTAATAGTAAGAACTTATTTAGATGAAATCTTCCCCAATAAATGGATTGGACGAAGAGGTACTATTGAGTGGCCAGCTAGATCGCCAGACCTTACGCCGATAGATTTTTTTCTGTGGGGTTATCCCAAGAACAAAGTATATGCAACACAACCAACTAGCATTGTAGACCTCAAAGACAGGATAACTACAGAAATACATAATATTTCACCTCAAACTTCAAACAAAGTTAAGGAGGAGTTCTATAGGAGACTGTGCTATTGCCAACAACTAGGTGGAGAACATTTTAAACATTTATTTTAATGTATTAAAATCAAATACATCAGGTGTGTGTATGTGTTTAATAACTGTAAAAATAAAAAATTCACCCTGTATAATTCATAATTGACCATACATTATTTAGTTTGTTGGTATCGGTTCATTAAGAGGATCTCAAAAATATGCAAATATACAGGGTGTTTCAACAAAAAAACACCGACTATGGCATAGGTACTTGCGTGAATCACCCTGTACATTTACATTTATGTTGACAAGTTGACGTGTCTCGGCATTTTTTATAATTTTCTAAAATAATGACATAAAGAATTTTATTCCATAAGTGGTTACCACACTGTATAAATGCTCTGTACAGACACTCGCCATCATGTTTGACTACTTATATTATGAATTAGGCTATCAGTATTGGAAGTTTGAATGCATTTATGGATGGTTATAATAAAATTACAACTATTATTGATATTTTTTACATTTTAGACACGAGATAAATGTCATATCTAAGACAGCTTATTGCTTTGGGCTTATATCTTCGATGGGTGTATTTACAGAACGCGTTATTCTTTATGTAACTGTGATTACGTACGTTTTACAAGGAGGGAAATTGACAAGTGACATAGCATTTTCTCTAGCTCAGTTATTTAATACCGTGCAAGTTGTTATGGCAATCTTATTTCCCATGGGATTGTCTGCGTATTCCGAATCCAAAGTATCGATTACCAGGTAGGTTTTTCATTCAATGTCTGTCGTGGCATATAGTATAATCGAATATTTTTTTAAGGATCGAACAATTTTTATTGCTAGAAGAAAAACAAGAGAAAATGATAGAAAATAATAAAGATAAAATCGGAGATATAAAAGTTACAGATGCATCGGCGAAATGGAATAAAAAATCTATTGTTCCCACTTTAATAAACGTAAATTTACATATAAAACCGGGAACTTTATGTTGTATAGTTGGTAATGTGGGTTGTGGAAAGAGCAGTCTATTGCAGTTGCTCCTTAAGGAGCTTCCTTTGAGTCAAGGAACATTGGAAATATCCGGTAAAATTGCGTACACTTCTCAAGAACCATGGTTGTTTGTTTCGAGTGTAAAAAACAATATTCTCTTTGGGAAACCATTTGATAAAGACAGGTATTAATTCTATAATTAATTCTATATACACAGTGGCCCAAAAGTCTGGAAACGGCCGATTATCTCGTTAATTGCTAGTCCTAATTGTACATAGCTTGTTCAATTGAAACCCATCTTTGGTCCAGGAAAAATTTATTGACAAGTACAGTTACAAATAACTACCACTACAATTGAGGCACATATCCCACTGTTTCACCAACCGATGTATACCCTGCTTATAGAATTCTTGTGGCTGCTGCTGCTGGAAGAATTCTTTCACAGCGTTTTTTACTTCTGCGTCCGACTGAAAACGGTTACCATTTAACGCCTTTTTTAGTGGCCCAAAAATGTGAAAATCGCAAGGCGATAAATCGGGACTATAGGGTGGATGCTCTAATATCCTCCATTACTTTCGTTGCAGATTTTCTTTCACTACGTTGGCAACATGAGGCCGAGCATTATCGTGAAGCAGAATAAGACCACGTGAAAGCTTCCCTGGACGTTTTCTTCTTATTGCTTGATGGAGCTTGTTCAAAGTTTCATTATACAGGTTTGCGTTGATATGCACTCTAGGTTCTGTAAACTCTATTAGCAAGGGTCCTTCATGGTCGAAAAAAGTAAACATCACCTTGCCTGCAGAAAGTTGAACTTTAAACTTCTTTGGTGGCGGAGAATTTGCGTGTTTCCATTGCATCGATGACAGCTTACTGGATGGTTCAAAATAATGACACCAAGATTCATCCTCAGCAACTATTGACGAGAGAAATTCATTACCATTTTGACTGTATTCCGTGAGGTGTTGCAAAGACAAGCCTATTCGCTAGCTTTTTTGGTCCTCAGACAAAAGACGAGGAACCCATTGCGCACAAACTTTGCTGTAACCTAGTTTGTGTACGATACTATGGACAGATCCTATACTCACACCAACATTTTCTGAAATTGCTCTGATTGAAATTCGACGATTTTCTCTAATCAGGCCTTCCACACATGCCACATTCCTGTCTGTTGATGCAGTAATCAATGCACCTGGTCGTGGCTTATCATTCGTCCTCTCTTCTCCATTCTTAAATTTTCGACACCATTCCTTCACAGTTGGATATGCAAAACATGCGTTTCCATACACTGCTTGCATTCGCGTATAAATTTGCAACGGTTGCACACCTTCAGCACACAAAAATTGAATGACCGCACGCTTATCACATTTGGACGGATTGTTAACAACAAACGCCATTTCAAAGTCACAATACTTAAAATTGCTGTCAAATTGCGATTTACACACTGGAACAATGCAATACTTGGAATACAAAGTTTTTTTTCCGGCTTTATCCATTTCTAAAGCTTTCAGAAACAAATTAGGTCACAAGAACTCAGAGCGTGATACACGAATAAGAACGTAAACAAATGACGTCTCGCCATGAGGCAGCCATCTTTATGACGTAAGGCGCGTTTTAGCGGACTTTAAAATTTTATGATTTTTAAAGTCGTTTTAAAAGTAAAGTTTATATTTTTTTGAGAAAATAGGTATGCAAGTTGTTAGGAGACTTGATAAAGCGTCAATTCCCACCAATAGCAAAATTTTTGCTTGTACCCTATCGGGACTAACAATTTACGAGATAATTGGCCGTTTTCAGACTTTTGGGCCACTCTGTATATAATTCTATTCTACAGAAACGCCTGGGAATAACAAGTTACTTTCAGATATCAAAATGTAGTTCGGGTCTGTTCTCTACAAAGAGATTTTCACGAGCTTCCCCATGGAGATAAAACATTGGTAGGTGAAAGGGGAACTTCCTTAAGTGGAGGTCAAAGAGCAAGGGTGAACTTAGCTAGAGCAGTGTACTCAGAAGCAGATATTTATTTGATGGATGACCCACTTTCAGCTGTTGATACTAAAGTTGGAAGACATTTGTTCGAGGAATGTATCACCAAATATTTATCTGGAAAAACGAGGATTTTGGTGACACATCAATTACAATTTTTGAAAGAAGCAGACTTGATAGTGATTATTAATAATGTAAGTACAGATAACTGGATAAATAAATGTTTAAAACATCAAATTTTTAGGGAAAAATAGAAAATGTTGGTACGATAAATGAAATATCTGAAAATGATTTAAATTCTCTACATCTCGCTACTGAAGTTGAAGATAAAGAAAAAGATAAGAAAATAGAAGAAGTTTCTGACGAAAAAATCAAATTGCAAAATGTATCCCAGCTGCAGTCTTTAAATTCGTTAAATGCAAGTAAACATTTTTTTGTGGAATAGTTATTTTCCCGCGCGCGACTGCAGTTGACCCGAGCGGTCAAGGGCGGGAAAGACACTTTACGCATGAGTTAGGAACATTATTTTTTCTACGACCGTGTATGGAAAAAATATATCAAACCATTTTTCTAAAATCATTTCATTTCAACATACATCAAAGCTTCAACTAAAAACTACTAATTATTATAAATATTAATATTGGAAACACAATTTGTTGCGTTCTGTAAAATGGGAAAATGGGTTAAAACGCACGGTCGTAGGAAAAATTCTTATTTTAATTGTAATATTTTAGAGTATTGCATATTCTGAAGATCCTAAAGAAACTGAAGAACTGATAGCCAAAGGTACCGTTTCCACATCTACTTATTGGGAATATTGGCGAAATGGTGCTGGAGTATTTTTCCTATTATTCATGTGTAGTATATTTATATTTTCACAAATGATTGCTAATGCTACAGATCTTTGGTTAACGTGGTGGTGAGTACCCATTATATAAGTACTCGAGTACCTAAGCTAACCAAACAATAGAAAAATTATAACCGATCCACTGTCTCTAAATTCTTTCAAGATTAACTCTGCTCTCCATAATCATAAAAATTGCCTTTATACAGAGTGATCAATTATACACAATAGTTATTTCCAACTGAAGAAAGTTGTCATTTGATCCCCACAACTAGCAGTATCTGTCTAACTTACATATACATATACACATACATATACATATATACATATGTATATTGAAAAATTCTTAGCCTATTATAGAACCAAACAAAATTTCAATGTCAAAATATTTTATTACTCAACATATTCTTTTAATTGGATACATTTATTACAGCTAACTTGCAACGTCTCTAGACCTTTCAAAAAAAAGTTTCTTCTTGTTCTGCAAACCAGACCTCCACAGCTTTTATTACCTCCTCGTTGGAAGTAAATTTACGACCTTTTAAACTTCGGATGGTTTTCCGCGTCTTTTCTCTTTAATTTTTTCCCGTAGAGTGGTCAGTAATGTCGAATAGTAATCTCCGGTTATTGTTCTACCCTTATCCAAAAAATCAATCATGATTACTTCATGGCAATCCCAAAAAACTGAAGCAAGAACTTTTCCAGCAGATTTTTGGACACTAAACTTCTCAGGGGGTCCGGTAAGGTTCGCGACCCTCGGAATTTTGCAACGATTTCTTTTAATAGAAAGCCCTATTGCTATAGAACGTTTTAATAAAAAAAATTCTTGGATTATTCAGGTATTTAGGTTTTGAAGAGGACGAACGACATTGATCAACAAGGGTATATTAAGCATATCTTCGTAAATCTGCTTACCTCTTAACCCTTTTAAATACAGATACCTGATGATAGCTCGAAACTCCAATTTTTCGTTTTTCACAATTTCGGTGGACATCTTTTTTCTTTTAATTTATTGCGTAACTCTGGTTAACTTTTTTGACGTCCAACTTCACACTGACACTTCTAATGAGTTACTGTTCGTTGCTATGGTAACGCAATATTTTGTTTATGTATGGAACTGCCCTAGGCTAACTAAATATCAATACAACCTCGTATATAAAACTTACTTTTTTTTTATTTTCAAGGACCAACAGCGAAGCAAAAAGAAGTTATTTATCAAACGGAGAATCTAGTTTATTTTCAAATCAAACTACTGTTGATTCATCGATTGCATCTTCTACAGTACCAAATAATTTGCGAAACTCTTCATTGAATAACGAAGATAATATTAAAACTCAAGAATACTACATTTCTATATATTCTATATTGATAATATCTTCAATAATATTCGTCACGTGTAGATCGATGATTTATTATAAAATATGCATGACGGCTTCCAGAATGTTACATAATAAGATGTTTAATAATGTTCTACAAGCACCGATGAGATTTTTCGATACAAACCCCTCTGGTAAGTATATTTATAAAAATGTCTAGACCAAAGCCTTTGACAGGAGTCCTGGAAAGGCAATATTTGGTCATGTGGTCTGTTGGCATTTTGAAGATGTCGTCATCCACATGCCTTATCTCTGTGTGTCCTCTCCCATGTGCCACTTCGTGGTCTAATGCTTTTTCCAGTCGGGCTAGTGCTACCCTTGCTTCATACATTATGACACAATGTCGCGAAGGAAGGTCTAGCATTGTCTCCAGCGTCAGTGTAGGAGAAGTCCTCATTGCCCCTGTAATGACAGCATTTCAAGGGATGTCATGTTTTAATTTACTTTAGGTCGAATACTGAATCGGTTTTCAAAGGATATAGGAGCAGTTGATGAACAGCTGCCGCGTTGTCAAATAGAGGCTCTCCAAATTTTCTGCGTGATGTGTGGGATATTAATAATGGTGTTTATAGTGTCCCCATGGATGATAATCCCAGCTGTATTATTAGCACCTTTATACTATCTATGGCGGAATATTTATCTACACAGTTGTCAAGCTCTAAAGAGACTAGAAGGAGTTAGTAAGTTGGCCTTGTAGCAGTTTAGCTAAGATCGGTTTCTGATGGTATTTCAATTTTTTAGCCCGAGCTCCTGTATTTTCCCATGTATCAGCTTCATTATATGGAATAACCACGATAAGAGCAACAGATGCTGAAGACATACTCATCAAAGAATTCGATTCTTTGCAGGATAACCATACAGGACCATTTTTCTCCATGTTGGTTAGCGGAGCAGCTTTCGGTTTTTATTTAGACATCTTCAGCTGTATATTTTTAACTATTGTTACTTTCCAATTTTTAATATTTAGATCAGGTAAGCAGGAATTTTGGATTTACGGCCGTTTTCATAGCAGTTTTAAAGCAAACTTTATACAGTGTGGAAACCACTTATGGAATAAAATTATTTATGTCATTATTTTAGAAAATTATAAAAAATGCCGAGACACATCAACTTTTGAATTGAGTTGTGCGTTATGTAAATATAAATGTAAATGTACAGGGTGATTCACGCAAGTATGCCATAGTCGGTGTTGTTTTTTTTAATGAAACACCCTGTATATTTGCATATTCTTGAAATCCTCTTAATGAACCGATACCAACAAACTAAATAATGTATGGTCAATTATGAATTATACAGGGTGAAATTTTTATTTCTTATAGTTATTAAACACATACATAAAATACCTGATGTATTTGATTTTAATACATTAAAAATGCTCTCCACCTAGTTGTTGACAATAGCACAGTCTCCTATAGAACTCCTCCTTAACTTTGTTTTAAAGTTTGAGATGAAATATTCCGTATTTCTGTAGTTATCCTGTCTTTGAGGTCTACAATGCTAGTTGGTTGTTGCATATACTTTTTTCTTGAGATAACCCCGCAGGAAAAAATCTAACGTTGTAAGGCCTGGCGATCTAGCTGGCCACTTAATAGTACCTCTTCTTCCAATCCATTTATTGGGGAAGATTTTATCTAAATAAGTTCTTACCATTAAAGCATAATGGGGTGTTGCCCCGTCTTGCTGGAACCAAACATTTTCATTCGGTAAGCTAGGATCTATTGCGTTGGGATATAAGTCTGCCAACGCAGGAATAACTTCATTTCTAAGCATATTCAAATATTTTTCAGCTGTCAAATTTCCATCTATAAATATAGGACCAATAATATGGTTGCCTATGATACCGGCCCAAATATTCACCTTTTGAGGGTACTGAGTATGTGTTTAACGCATCCAATTAGGATTCTCTTCTGACCAATATCTACAGTTCTGTAGGTTTACCTCTCCATTCAATGTGAATGTTGATTTGTCAGAAAAAAGAATGGTACCAAGAGCATTTCATCTTTCGCAAAAATCCATTCTATCATCTGGATCGTCTTCTGTTAACTCCTGCACAAAAGTTAATTTGTAGGGATGAAGTTTTTCTTTATGGAGACATCTTAGAACAGTTGTATGACTAACATTATTTTCACGGGCAATTTGGCGTGTACTTGAAGTTGGATTATCTTCGACACTTAACAAAATATCCACTTTCACATCATCTTCAACGAAGTGTGGTTTTCTGTTCACTGGTTTGACATGTTCAAGTTCTCTGAATTGTGCATGAATTTCAGACACAGTACTTTGAGAAATATTGGGCGATTCGGGATACCTGTGAATAAATAAGTTTGCCACTTCAACTTGACTTCTGCAGTTATCCCCGTACCCGATCATCAATAAAATCTCAATTCGGTGAGTCTCAGTTAAATATTCCATTGTTATATGTCGACAAGGAAAGAGTGTTCGACAGAGATTTTACTTTTTCAGTATAAACTGTCAACACATCAACAACTGACAGAATAGAAAACAATCCACATTATCTACCGATCTAAAACAATCCACATTATTTACCGATTTTTTCTATTCTGTCAGTTGTTGATGTGTTGACAGTTTATACTGGAAAAGTAAAATCTTTGTCAAACACCCTTTCCTTGTCGACATAACAATGAAATATTTAAATGAGACTCACCGAATTGAGATTTTATTGATGATCGGGTACGGGGATAACTGCAAAAGTCAAGTTGAAGTGGCAAACTTATTTATTCACAGGTATCCCGAATCGCCCAATATTTCACAAAGTACTGTGTCTAAAATTCATGCACAATTCAGAGAACTTGGACATGTCAAACCATTGAAAAGAAAATCACACTTCGTTGAAGATGATGTGAAAGTGGATATTTTGTAAAGTGTCGAAGAGAATCCAACTTCAAGTACATGTCAAATTGCCCTACTTCAATTGAAAAAATCTCGAAACTGTTATAGTCACTGATACCAACTTCTCTTGATAAACGTAAAATGACACTTTTTTTTAAAGGAACTGAACAAAAATGTTATGAAAATCATTCAACTTTAAGTGAAGTTAAAGTGATAAAGTCACTTTAGCTAAAGTGAACTTCAAGCATTTGTTATGAAAACGGCCGTTAAATATAGAATAATTTATTTAAATATAATTGTAGAAAATACTTTAAGTGGAAATGTGGGATTGGTTATATCTCAATGTATTATTCTAACAAATATGGTGCAATATGGAATTCTTCAAAGTGCTGAAGTTGTCAACAATATGATTAGTGTTGAAAGAGTTCTGCAATATACTAAACTAGATAAAGAAGGTCCTTTTGAATCGTTACCAGCAAAAAAACCACCAAGAGACTGGCCTACGAAAGGTGACATTACTTATAAAAATGTTTATCTCAAATATGCCGCAGATCTACCTCCTGTTTTAAAAAATCTAACTATAAATATTAGATCCGGAGAAAAGGTAATTTTGAAAAAAAAACGTTCTATGTTTTCATTTTAAATTGATTATTTTCAGATTGGTATCGTTGGAAGAACCGGTGCAGGTAAATCTACACTAATTTCTTCTCTATTTCGGCTGGCTCCAATAGATGGATCGATAATTATAGACGGTATTGATAGTGCGCAAATAGGTTTGGCTGATTTAAGAACAAAAATATCCATTATCCCACAGGAACCAGTATTATTTTCCGCTTCAGTTAGATACAATTTGGATCCTTTTGAAAATCACAGCGATGAGACCCTATGGGAAGCTCTAGAAAATGTAAGTGTAGTGTAGTCGTCAACTATTGGTGAAAAGTACAGTGAAGCATTGTCGAGCGCGGTTAGTACTTGGATGGGTGACCACTGGGGAAAACCGTCGTATACAGGGTGTCCCATAACACTATACTCGATTTGAAATTGGTTGATAGTAATAAATCATTTTTAGCAGCCGATTCCATAGGCGCACCTACCTGACGTGCCGGTTTGAACCCTATTTACTTATCCGAATAATTTACTAATCATTATTGTCATAACAGGTAAAAATAATTATGCCGAGAATTCCGGGAACAATTAATACACAATGTTACTTCAGGTTGTTACGAAAAAGGTAGGTAGGTAGGTAGGTAGGTACCTCTACTTATTGGTATAAAACTGTGAGTCATTTTAAGAGCGAACAAACCTAATGCGAGTATTCTAGGACACACATTTGGGTAATTTTTGAAAATGGAGAGTCTTTCAGGATTTATTCCAGTTAAGCGAGCTGCGAAATCAGCGCTAAGCATTAGTGAAAAGATTATTGTGCTTAATGTATTTAATGCACTTAGATATCAAAAAAGTGCAATAAGTATCGATTCTACAGTGGAACTTTGTTCAAAGATGACAGGTATTGGAAAAGCAACCATCTACAGGCTGATGCGGGAAGAAAAGACAGGAACCGTGACGCCACCAAAACCATCTCCAGGAAGGCGAACAATACCGATCGATGAGGACGAAAAGGCCATCATAAGACGAAAGGTGCATTCATTCTATTTCAATAAGGAGATCCCTACTTTGGATAGAGTTTTAGGGGCAGTACCTAAAAGAAGACTTTCCTGCAATCAAGAGAGATAAACTATGGAAAGTTCTAAAAGAAATGAATTTTAGATGGGAAAAACATAGTCGGAAGTCTCATTTGCTCGAAAAAGATGAAATAGTGTGTTGGAGACGTAATTATTTGAGAAAAATAAGACAATTTCGCAATGAAAACAAAACAATTTTCTATTTTTAGACGGTCTATCAACAGGAATAAATCCGCCCTCTGGAAAAGGAAAACGATTAATTATAACTCACATCGGTAGCTCCAATGGCTTTTTGGAAGGTGGACTATTATCATTCCAATCAGTTCGTACAGGCGATTACCACGAGGATATGAATGCTGATGTTTTTGAGGAGTATTTCGAACAAATGATAGAGCTGATTCCACCTGGCTCCGTCTTTGTGTTAGATAACGCTCCGTATCACTCCAGAAGATTGGAGAAGATGCCTACAACTGCTTGGCGAAAAGCAAAAATTATCGAGTGGCTTGTGGAGAAACAAATACAATTTGAGGACAATATGGTTAAAAAGGAGTTGCTATCAATTGTAAACACCCATAAACATCGGTTTCCAAAATATG
>CAJUYG010000289.1:33777-48765 GCA_910591675.1 Galerucella calmariensis | reverse complement strand
AAAGTGAGTGGAAATTGTTTGAACAGTTAAATTTATTCATTGTTTATTAAGATTTCTTTTCATTCAGGACAATAAATACTATAGTTTAATAGAAATATACACTGTGGACCGAAATATAAAGGAGTACATTTTTTAATTGAAAATATTTTTTTTGTTTTTCGGGCGATTCATTTTCTTTTTGCAGGGCTAATAACCTAACAGATAAACTATCCAGAACACTTCAGTGAAAAGGAAATTTTCCGAAATTATCGGATTCGCGAAATGCCATTTTTTTATTAAATAACATTGGATAGATTTCGGGAACAAAATGGAAAAAGATGATAGTATGGGGAATCAAAAACTATTTTATAAGGTTCTAAAATCGTTAAAACAGAAAAACAGAGAAAAGAACAGTACATAAAAGATAAAAATCAAGAGATACTAACCAATGAAGCAGACATTATAGAAAGATGGAGAGAGTATTTTCAAGAGCTATTAGATCAACAAACTCAAATAAAACCAAATAACGAACAAGAAAAGGAAAATCAAAACGAAGAAGTCGAAATACAGATTATAAAATTGGAAAAGCCGAAAAGAGTTGTTATAAAATTGAAAAATGGGAAAGCGCCGGGTGATGATAGAATTACAGCGGAAATGATTAAGAATTTAGGAAATATAGGACTGGAAGTGTTATTAGAAATTATTAATAAAACTTGGAGTGATGGACAAATTTCAGAAGAATGGGGAGTAGCCTCAATTACACCTATACACAAGAAAGGAGACCAGAAACAATGTCAAAACTATAGAGGAATAACCTTATTAAATACCGTTATGAAGATATATGAACAGCTTATAAACAACAGAATTAAACCAACTCTAGAAAATCAGCTTTCAGAGGCACAAAGTGGATTCAGACCGGGAAGAAGTAGGCAGGATCACATATTCACAATAAAACAATTAGAAGAGAAGAGACATTCAGAAAATAGAAACACATATCTAGCGTTCATAGATCTCGAAAAAGCGTTTGATACTGTACCTAGGGAAAAAGTATGGAAGGGGCTGAAAGAAAAGGGAATACACAAAAAAATAATTGGAATTATTCAAGATTTATATGAAACAAACATAAATTTTATCATAAGAAACAACATAAAATCAACAGGATTTAGAACCAACATAGGATTAAAACAAGGAGGGGGACTGACCCAACACTATTTAATATACATATGGACAGTATTATTAAAAAAAGCGAACAGAAAGTGAAGAAAATGTGGTGCTAATAGCAGGAAGTGAAAACCGATTACAAGAAAACTTGAACATATGGAAAGATGTTATGGAAGAAGAAGGCATGAAATACAACAAAATAAAACCAGTATAAGTTCGACCCTGCACATTATTTTTGCTTCCAAATTTACAGTATGATTTACAGTCATGTTTATAAGGACATGTTAGGTTATTAGCACTGCAAAAAGAAAATGAATCTCCCGAAAAACAAAAAAAATATTTTCAATTAAAAAATGTACTTCCTTATTTCGGCCCACAGTGTACAGGGTTATTCATTATAAATTACCCACACCCTATCATGGTTATTATTACTTCTGCAAAAAAAGTCTTGCATAAAAGTTGTTTGGTTACAGCTGAATTTTCTCAACATTCTATCAAAAGTTCAGTAGCGTGTTGAGTAGCAGTAGCTTTTGATAGAATGTTAAGAAAATTCAGCTGTAACCAAACAACTTTTATGCAAGACTTTTTTTTTCTAGAAGTGATAATAACGATGATAGGGGGTGGGTAATTTATAATGAATAACCCTGTACATAAATTGCTATTTAAAGTAAGATATGTTGCCTATGTATTGGGTCTAAATATCTAATCTAATGTGTAATATTGCATTACACTTTTCCTATATAAAATCAGAAGTTAGCCGGATACAAACCCGTCTGGCGCCTATAAAAGAGCATGGCTGTAGAGTATTTTATTTCTAAGGGGTCAAAATATAATAATAATAACAATCCTAATCATGTAAGTTAACTATTAATTCTTTGTAGGTAGGTATAGTTGGAAGAACCGGCGCTGGTAAAACTACACTTATCGCTTGTCTATTCCGATTAGCTTCGATAGATGGAGCTATTTTAATAGACGATATTAACACAGCCGAAATTGGCTTAAACGATTTACGATTGAATATATCTATAATTCCACAAGAACCAGTTTTATTTTCTGCATCGTTGAGATACAATTTGGATCCATTTGAGAAACATAGCGATGAAGTTTTATGGAAAGCTTTAGAAAATGTAATTTATTTTTGTCAATTTTCTTATATAAGATGTTATAGTTACATGTTTATATTGTAGGTGGAGCTGAAGGATACAATAACTGATTTAAATCAGGCTGTTAGTGAAGGCGGCTCTAATTTTAGCGTAGGCCAACGACAGTTGATATGTTTAGCACGAGCTATAGTTAGAGACAATCAGATTCTTGTAATGGACGAAGCTACAGCTAATGTAGATCCACAGTAAGTATCAATTAATTTTTTTATTAATCTAAAAAGTACTTCAATCAATTATTTTTTTAGAACTGATGCTTTAATTCAAAGAACGATTCGGGAAAGATTCAAGGACTGTACAGTTTTGACAATTGCTCATAGATTGAATACTGTAATGGATTCTGATAGGGCGTTAGTTATGGATGCTGGGCAGGCTGTGGAGTTCGACCAGCCTCATTTACTTTTGCAAAACAGTGAGGGATATTTTACTAAAATGGTTAGAGAAACTGGAACTGCTATGGAAGATATGCTGAGATCTGTAGCTGAAAAGACTTACCTTTTAAAAAAGGAAACCTAGATTGTTGTGTTTGTTTTGGTGACTATTTTAGTTTTTATTTGATTTTTTCTTCATAATAATTTATACTTGAAAATGTAAATAAAATATTCCATTTAATTGAAAATATTATTATTCTGCATGTTTATTTTACTTTAATTAAATTCCAATTTAAATTTCTTCTGGTGGAACCTGCTTATCTAAAAACTAATTATACAGGGTGTCACACGATGAGTTAAAGCTATCTGTATATGACAAAATACTTATAGTAAAATCATGAAAATTTCTACGATTCAGTTTTCGGATGCGATCTTTTTAACTAGAATATTTTCAAAGATGGCAGACTTCCGGTTCTACCGAAAGTCGACTGTAACTTTGTTATTTTGAATAGAACACCATGTATATTAATACATTTTTAAAATCTACATAAAATTTTAGTATAGTTTTGTCTAAAAACTTTTTTCGAAAAATGCATATTTTTTGAGTTATTCATTTTTTTGTAAAAAATTTGACGGTTGCAGGCCCTTACTAATTATTTTTTTACGAGGATACCATTAAAGATATGAAAATGGTTTTTGTTCGGTTGCTTTTAGCAAGGTCAGAAGTATTTGAATCTATGTTGAAAAATTTTTCATTTTATACAGGGTGTGTATAAAAAGTGTTCAAAGTGTAACTTCATAAATATCAAATTTCTTTATTTTTTCAAATAGAACTACCCGGTTTTTTCTATTTTAATGCATTCAGGGGTAAAAAATAAGGCAAATTCATGTATACTTTCCTATACCTAAACCTTACCGTTATCCAGATATTGAATGTTTTCTGTAAATTTTAAGAGATGCAGGATCTTACTGCAAAT
The DNA here is from genome assembly GCA_910591675.1 of Galerucella calmariensis. Taxonomy (NCBI): domain Eukaryota; kingdom Metazoa; phylum Arthropoda; class Insecta; order Coleoptera; family Chrysomelidae; genus Galerucella; species Galerucella calmariensis. The sequence goes on along the minus strand of CAJUYG010000289.1, from coordinate 45,117 downwards.
AAAACAAATATGTTCTTGTAACAACTTTGCCATATTTACCATGTATCAAAGCAAATTTACATAATCTTTTTTATTTCTTAGTGCTTGTATCAACGGGTCAAAATAAAATTTAGACCACACCTGCTCTCAAAATGTACAGAAAACATTCAAAATCTGGATAACGATAAGGTTTAGGTATAGGAAATTATACATGAATTTGCCTTATTTTCCACCCCTAAATTCATTAAAATGGAAAAAACCGTGTGGTTCTATTTAAAAAAATAAAGAAATTTAATATTTATGAAATTAAACTTTGAACACTTTTTATACACACCCTGTATAAAATGAAAAATTTTTCAACATAGATTCAAATACTTCTGACCTTGCTAAAAGCAACCGAACAAAACCCATTTTCATATCTTTAAGGGTATCCTCTTAAAAAAATAATTAGTAAGTGCCTGCAACCGTCAATTTTTTTGCAAAAAAATTAATAGCTGAAAAAATATGCATTTTTCGAAAAAAGTTTTCAGACAAAACTATACTTAAATTTTACGTAGATTTTGAAAATGTATTAATATACAGGGTGTTCCATTCAAAATAACAAAGTTACAGTCGACTTTCTGTAGAACCGGAAGTCTGCCATCTTTGAAAATATTTTAGTAAAAAAGATCGCATCCAAAAACCGAAACGTAGAAATTTTCATGATTTTACTATAAGTATTTTGCCATATACAGATAGTTTTAACTCGTATACCTGTATACACTCTATATAAATAAACACTTTTACAGCAAAAACTTCCTGATTCACCTGGTATTATAAAGCTCTCGTAATAAATAACATTCCTTGATAAACTAAATATATTTAAAGGAAATAAACACACTTACATTTATATAGGTATTATCAAAGAATTTGATTAAAATGTGGTGCCAATATTCAAATATTTAATTGAGGAAATCATGAGTATACAGTAAATACCTTTCAATTTAGATAAAGTAAAAATCAATAAAATTATATTTATTCAGCCTTATCAGTAAAAAATTCTTTCAACGTCTAGGTACCTATACCTAGATTATCTACAATCACTATCATTATATAACATGGAATGATAGTAACAGTCATGCACGTATCATAAAACTAGTGTTACATAAGACATTCCTAATATACCTATTTACATATTTCTTTTTAAGCCTTACTGCCATTTGTATTACCCGCCTATGCATCCCACCAACCCAAACCGTTATATCTCTGTATTGGTTGGTATTCTGTCTCTCCCGTTATAGTTTTTGTATTGTGGTGAATGTAGAATCTGCTTCCCTCGGGTCGTTGCTTCTTATTTTCCTAACCTTAGTTTTGTGAACCCCTTCAATTTTAATTTAATTAACTATATAGATAATAATTCAAATTAACATTGCTATGTAATTAGTTCATTATCAAGGAGTAGTACTTGTGATTATCCAATACATCGATACTGAATCAAAAAAGTATCAGTAAAAAGCAATTATGAACAGGACCTTGTGATGTTATTAATTTGTTGGCTGTAATTAAAAGTTTATGGTGCATCTTAACGTTAATAATTATGGATTCTTCTAAAAAATACGTTAAAAAATCTCCCGAAGAGAATGCGAATGTATTTTCAAAGTTGTTTTACTGGTGAGTAAACTTTCCCTTAAGTAATTAAAAATATTCTTTTATACATTTTTAATCTTATATTTAAGTTTGGAAATTTTTTGGAATTATATAGAGTATATAAACAAGTTTATCCATAATAATAAATTTCTATAAAATTTATAAATGTTGACCTTGTTCTAAATGAAGTATTGGCGGCATTTTGTTAAATTAAGTTCTGTACAAAAATTATTTAATTGTCTAGGTATTTCAAATTAAATTTTTTAATTATGGGTGCAAGTCTATTGTTTCAAAAGTTTTGTGACACGCTAGGCAACTGGCCCAACAAAATAATAATATTTATTTGAATCACCTTATGGATACCTTAAATTTTCTGTTTGATTTTTTTATTTCTAATCCAATTGTAATGTAATTCAATGTAAAAAATGGTACATAAAACTGTAATGAAAATATTAAATAAAGAAAATATATAGCTAGTTAGTTTTCCCATAAATTAGGTACTAGGTACTCGAAGAAAGTAATAAACTTTTCTTATCTTTTTTAATGAATTATCATTATGCAGCTAATGCTTTTTTTTATCTTCAATTAAAAGATAATGATTGTGTGGTTATTGACCCAAAAATAATATACCCACTTTAATTGAAATGGTAAAGAAACGATTATTCAAATATAAAGTGTCTCATATATGTTTCAGTTACCAATTAATAAAGTAAATTCTTTATTGGATAACAACTTGAGTGACAATACAACTAAGTGAAGTTGATTTATTCAAATTTGCAGATAATATTTTAATATAAATGTACTTCTAATTACTCATTTATCCCTAGCTTTCTTGAGGATGCATTAGTGCGTAATAGTATATTATTCAATAAGCATATAATGGAAATTTAATAAGGGATTATGGGTTTTCATATGCCTTTCAGTTATAAACTATTTAAAATGTCACTTTTTCTTAGTTTTGACATCATTGTATGCTCTATATACTTAAACTTGATCAATGAATTAGTATGTCATCATAGTAGAGTGGTTTAGAGTTTTGATAGTGTAAAATGAAGAATTGTAGGCTCAAATCCTGGTCCCTATGATAATTTTCATTTTTTATATTGTAACATTTGTATATATATGAATCTAAATAACCTTTAATATAGGCTCTATTTATTTTTATCCAGACAGAATTAATTACCCATTTCATTTAATGATTATTAGCAAATAATATTGATAACATTCAAGTCCAACAACTTGAAACTCGTATACTGAACTTTAACCTACCCAAGCAAAATTATATATATATATATGTTGTTATTAACATTAATTTGAATATTGTTGATGTTCTACTACTATTTTATTGAAAATAATACTTGCTTTTGAGACTCATTAAAATCTAAAAAGTGGTAATATACAAGGAAGGTATTAGTTTGTGAAACAACTATAGATTGTCGATGAGATTCGCTTGGGGAGCTAGACATTATATTTTTTCTATGACTCACACAGTTTGATAATTAAAAATGAGATTATTAATGCATTGGGATTCTAGAAAGTAAATTTAAAATGTCAATTTACTGTGAGATGAATATTAATTAAAACAAGTTAGTTTATTATGTAAATATTGTCTAAAGCGGGTTACACACGACATATGTGGCATTTGTCATATCAAATAGTAACTATTTTTAATCTGTTACTGTCAATTTTGAAGAGATTTGGCAAACACTACAAGTACAAAATAGAAATTAATGAAATGTTGCATGGAAATTTTCAAATTATTAATAAAATGCAATTATTAGAAGCTACGATGTACCTAAAATATTTATTTTTAGGTGGTTCCTTCCATTTTTCAAATTCGGTTATAAAAATGATGTCAAAATTCAAGATATGTACAATGCTTCTAAGCCAGATTTATCAGGAGGATTGGGTGACGAATTAGAAAGGTAATTATAGTTGTATATATAATGAAAAAATGTTTTTAATTCTTTTTATAAAATATCGTACGCCACTGGTACATTTACCACAGATAAAGGTTATGTATCATCACCTTTACTACCGATACCGCGTTACTTCAGATAAGTTTGTCAAACTATTTTTCACTATAGATTATTAAATTGACTATTTAAATGAAGCTATAAATTTTAGAGAAATTATCGGCGGAATTTTTTAATTTCAAAGAAATGTATTGAAATCATTATGAACTTTACACTCGTAAGGAGTTCATGATTTTATCTGACCACATCTTATCTTCAACCACGGAATTATTTATATTATTGCAGTAATATTATCTTATTTCGAAAAAATATTTTGCCATATATTGGTTAAGGCCAATGATATCAATAAATTCTTCTAATATACAAAAGGGGAAGAATAGTTTGATAACAAAATCAAATCGGAAACTATTATCAGGGACGTACTAGGTCTACCTGTCACTTGAAATAAAGAAGTTCAGTCTAAGGTCAGTGTGACCAACAAAAAGTGTTTTTTTCTGACAAGAATGACAGTTTATCTACAATAAATGTTATTTATTGTGAGATAAAAAGTTTTTAAAGGGAAAATTCAACTTTTGAAAACACATTTCAAATTATCCGCCAAAACGCTACAATAGTAATGGCGTCTGTCTATGACATCATCAATTCGTAAATAGCATTTATATGTTAGGTTAGGTTAGTTAGGTTATCTATGATCTGTGTCAAAGTCAAACTTCAAACACTTGACAGCTTGCATAAACAGATATTCGGATCATAGATATTTGCTCAAGTACGACGTCACTCTCTTCTGATTCGTGTTTGAGATAAGATGGCGGATGGTTGAATTTGTGCTTATATTTTTACTAAAATAAATGTAATCACTCATGTAAAATGAAAATTAGTGATTTCTTCAGAATCTCTGTAGCTTATATAATGATATCGAATCAATATTTTAGTGATTCTTAGTCATCATGCCTATTAAGCGAATATCAACAAAAATAAATATAACTGACATTTGACATAACTAGTGACAATAACAGAAATGGAATGGTGACTTGCCAAAAGTTCCTAGAATTATTGGCCACCGATATGTTGAGTATTCAGCTAAAAAGTCATTTTAAATTTCAAGATATGCGCTTCGGGGGTGTATTCATTATTTTAATAAAGCAATATAGATGTTCGCAATGATAAAAAACATGCAAAAATCTTATGTTTTGAATGGTAGATCTTAAATGTCATTCTTGTCAGAAAAGAACACTTGGACTGAACTACTCTAATGTAAAATTATTTGTATTGATATATTTTGTTTTGCAGATTCTGGCTGAACGAAGTTAAAAAATGTAAGAACTCTGACAAAAAACCCAGTTTGAAGTCGGCTATAGTAAAAGCCTATCTTAAATCATACTCTGTATCTGGTGTAGCTATGTTTATCCAATTTGGTTTCATCAGGTAAGTTTTGGTCTAACAACATCATCAGAACTGTGTTGATGATTCATATAAAGTTTGACAGCTGACACTAGTACATTTTACCAACTGTGAAATGTAAAATACCCTAAACTGTGAAAACCACTTCTAAATATGTCATTTTTGATCCGAAAGCTGTTAAGTTGGTTACATTGATACTATTTTTAACATGTTTTCTAAATATTTTCAAAAAGTTAAAACTGTATTTATATCTAATGCAAGAAAAACGTTTTTGAATTATCCATTTTATGTTGGAATTTTATTAGGATCTACCGCAATTATTATAGCCAATAAAAATAAAAAGCACCCAATGGAAAAGAACAAAATATTAAGAAAATTAACAACCAAAGAAAAACATTTTCTAAAATTTGCTTCAGTCGAACTTGACGGTCAGATATATTTAACACCCAAAGATTTTCTTGATTCCGTTCTAGTATTAGAACCAAGGAAAATAATGAAAAGAAAAATGTTGAAAAAAAAAGATTTGGAGCAACTTAAATCCACTACAATGTCAGTAAATGCAAGTTCATCAAAATTCTTCAGATCCCTTGGAAGCAATGGTATTATCTCCTATCCAGATTATCTATTTCTTTTATCTGTTTTAACCAAACCACAATCTGGTTTTGAAATTGCTTTTGACATGCTGGATAGAGACTGTAATAAAAAAATAAGTTTAAACGAGTTTTTGATGATGGAAAATATTTTTAAAACCGGCTTTAATTCAAAAATCTATAAATACGAAGAAAATAAGGATTATTTGTACACTGATACAACATTAAAAGTACATTTTTTCGGACCCAATGGTGATGTAGATTTATCATTCGATAACTTTCAAAAATTCATGATACATTTACAGAAAGAAATATGTGAAATTGAATTTAACGATTTTTCCAAAGGACTTTCTACAATATCAGAACTAGACTTAGCTAATATTTTATTAAGATACACTTATTTCGATGAATATTTAGATGTATCCGAAAGAGTGACAATTAGCACTGGTATTACCTTTGAAGACTTCTACGTGTTCAATGAACTTTTGAACAACTTGGATGATTTTGCTATGGCTATAAAACTATACACTCTAGCTGATCAACCTATTTCAATGGAACAATTTCATCGAGTAGCAAACATTTTAACAGGAACAAATTTAAGCGAACATTTTGTTGAAACTGTCTTTTCTATATTCGATGAAAATAAGGATGGGTCTTTGAGTTATATTGAATTTTTTGATGTGATGAAACACAGGCAGCGAAAAAGATTTAAAATCCCTTCTAAATACGACCGCTGGAGAAAAGTTAAAATGTGCGTTAAACAGGACTTGACAGGAATGAAAACAAAATAATAGTAGTGGTTAAAAAACAGTTTTTATAATAAATAAACGTTGTTAATATAGTTATTCTTAAATTTACCATGTGTAATGAGCGCTTATAACATCCCTAACAAATAAATAGAGTTCAGTTTAAGGTCAGTGTGGCCAACAAAAAGTGTTTTTTTCTGACAAGAATGACAGCTTAAGGTCCACCATACAAAACTTGAGATTTTTGCATGTTTTTTATCATTGTAAACATCTATATTGCTTTATTAAAATAATGAATACACTCCTGAAGCGTATATTTTGAAAATTAAAATGATTTTTTAGCTGAATACTCAACATATCGGTGGCCAATAATTCTAGGAACTTTTGACAAGTCACCATTTCATTTCTGTTATTCTGTCACTACTTATGTCAAATGTCAGTTATATTTATTTTTGTTGATATTCGTTTAATTGTGTATGTCAATTTTCGATTAGATTTTTGTAGCATTTCTAGTTAGTTGTATCTCTATTCTTCTAATTACTTTTTTCACTGACATCTGTCATAACTAGTGACAGAATAACAGAAATGAAATGGTGACTTACCAAAAGTTCCTAGAGTTATTGGCCACCGATATGTTGAGTATTCAGCTAAAAAGTCATTTTTAATTTCAAGATATAAGCTTCGGGGTGTATTCATTATTTCGATAAAGCAGTATAGATGTTCGCAATGATAAAAAACATGCAAAAATCTTATGTTTTGAATGGTAGACCTTAACTGTCATTCTTGTCATAAAAAACAACTTTTTGTTGGCCACACTGACCTTAGACTGAACTCCTCTATTTACTATTTCCATGATTAATCCGCTTCACACAAGTTAAACCCACGTGAAGTTAGCTAACTGTCTTGCGCAGAACGATCGTTTCATGCCATTGGCGTTACAAACGATTTTTCATACTGACAACCATTTTATTATTATCATAATTAACTTTCCTAGATAGTCCTAAGGAAATTCAATGTTTATATTTTTTCAGGATGGTGCAACCCATCGTTCTGTCCGAATACATACATTTTTTCGAACAAAAAGACTCTCAACAAGAAGGAATCGGATGGTTATGGGCGTCTTTAGTAATATTAATATCGTTTACTAATGTTGTCGTGATGCACAGTACTTCGCTAAATACTCAAAGAATTGGAATGAGAGTCAGGATATCCGTTTGTTCGTTAATTTACAGAAAAGTAAGTTTTTAACGTCAATACGCATGCGTCGAGTGCTGACCACAGATCTTCTACTGGTATTGACCCTGGCAAACAGTTACCGTTTTGAGATTTATCTTGTCAGTAGCGTAGCGTGTTTTTTCGTTGCCTGTTTTTTTTGTAACTTTAAATTTGTATTACTGCAATGATGAGTTTTATCTAAATTTTTTAATTCCCTGTAATTAAGAAGTTTTACAAGGTACTAAATTTACCTGAACTTATTTCCAGTTGCGTTTCCCACTGTCCCCTTTCATTTATCGTTGTGGCTGAACACGCTACGCCACTGGTTATTGTTTAGCAATGCACGTGTCTTATATTAGTTATACAATATTATTTATCACATTGTTTAGCTTTTATTATATCTAATATGAATATATGACAAATGTTTATATCCGGTATATAATGTTACCAAAAGAATGTTAAATATTTTAGATAAAAAATTTAATGGTTTTATTGGGAAGTGGTGAGATTGTTTTATCTTTGTACTACTAAGTTCATGGCTACTGACAAGGTCGTGCCAGATTTTATGCAAATCAACTAAATACATATTTAAAGATATTTAAATTTGTAAAACCGAGTTTGAAGTAAAAACTAGTTCTCTTACTGTTTTCTGCTTATGACTATTATTAACACGTACATACAGGGTGCATCAACGAAACATTGAATAATCTTGACGACAATTTTTTTTTTTTTTTAAGAAAAAGCAAAACTGTTTGCTTGAGATGGTCACCAAAAAATAACCTATTAAGACGTCATATAAACGTCTCGTCTGGACATATTTTACGTCCGAGGTACGTCTAAGTTTGACGCCATTTGGCTTGACTTATAAGGTCATATAGACGTCATTTGGGTGTCAAAATGACGTCCTAAACGCGTCACAAACGTGACGTACTTATGACGTTTGTATGCTACCTGGGAACAGATCAATTTTTATTTCAATTGGGCGATCAAATCCTCAATTGTTGCAAATTCCTCCTGATTACAGTCCACAGTTCTTTGTTCTGAAATTGCAGTCAACAAGTTGGCATTCCTTTTATCATAGGCGGCGTTAGGAGGGTTTTAATAATTTAATTGCTGCTAATATTGTTTAATAAGGTTTTGATGGTCGTTATTCTAGAATGACAGTTCGATTAAATATTATTTGAACACCTCCCATCCCCTTTGTCATTATTACCAATAAAATTTAAATAGGGAAAGTACTAAGTATTAATATACAATACAGGGTGTCCCACGACGAGTTAAAACTATCTGTATATGGCAAAATACTTATAGTAAAATCATGAAAATTTCTACGTTTGGGTTTTCGGATGCGATCTTTTTAACTAAAATATTTTCAAAGATGGCAGACTTCCGGTTCTACCGGAAGTCGACTATAACTTTGTTATTTCGAATAGAACACCATGTATATTAATACATTTTTAAAATCTACATAAAATTTTAGTATAGTTTTGTCTGAAAACTTTTTTCGAAAAATGCATACTTTTTGAGTTATTAATGTTTTTGTAAAAAATTTGACGGTTGCAGACCCTTACAAATTATTTTTTTACGAGGATACCCTTGAAGATATGAAAATGATTTCTGTTCGGTTGCTTTTAGCAAGGTCAGACGTACTTAAATCTATGTTGAAAAATTTTTCATTTTATACAGGGTGTGTATAGAAAGTGTTCAAAGTTTAACTTCATAAATATCAAATTTCTTTATTTTTTTAAATAGAACCACCCGGTTTTTTCCATTTTAATGCATTCAGGGGTAAAAAATAAGGCAAATTCATGCATATTTTCCTATACCTAAACCTTACCGTTATCCAGATATTGAATGTTTTCTGTAAATTTTGAGAGATGCAGGAGTGGTCTAAATTTTATTTTAACCCGTTGATACAAGCACTAAGAAATAAAAAAGATTATGTAAATTTGCTTTTAATACATGGTAAATATGGCAAAGTTGTTACAAGAACATATGTGCTTTATTTGCAGTAAGATATCCTGCATCTCTAAAAATTTACAGAAAACCTTTAATATCTGGATAACGGCAAGGTTTAGGTATAGGAAAGTATACATAAATTTGCCTAGTTTTTCATCGATGAATGCATTAAAATAGAAAAAACCGGGTGGTTCTATTTAAAAAAATAAAGAAATTTGATATTTCTGAAGTTAAACTTTGAACACTTTCTATACACACCCTGTATAAAATGAAAACTTTTTCAACATAGATTCAAGTAGGTCTGACCTTGCTAAAAATAACCGAACAGAAACCATTTTCATATCTTTAAGGGTATCCCCGTAAAAAAATAATTTGTAAGGGTCTGCAACTGTCAAATTTTTTACAAAAAAATTAATAACTCAAAAAATATGCATTTTTCGAAAAAAGTTTTCGGACAAAACTATACTAAAATTTTACGTAGATTTCAAAAAATTATTAATATATAGGGTGTCCCATTTAAAATAACAAAGTTACAGTCGACTTCCGGTAGAACCGGAAGTCTGCCAACTTTGAAAATATTTTAGTTAAAAAGATCGCATCCGAAAACCGAAACGTAGAAATTTTCATGATTTTACTATAAGTATTTTGCCATATACAGATAGTTTTAACTCGTCGTGTATAGTAGAGACTTTTACACTATCATACGCGCCTTTTAGTATCTCCTATTTTGATTATACATTTTTTTTTCCAAATTTTAGCTGCTTAAGTTAAATCACACATCCCTAGGACAAACTGCAGCTGGGCAATTGGTTAATCTTCTCTCAAATGACGTTCAAAGATTTGACTTTGCATCAATGTTCTTACATTATATTTGGTTGACACCTGTCGTTTGTATAACGTCATTTTACGTCATGTTTAGAACGGTTGGTGTGACTGCAGCTGTTGTAGGAATGGCTGCTATAATAATAGAATCGATTCCATTGCAAGGTAGGTGTTTTTGAAATACCGCGCGTTCCAAAAATTATATATTTATTTTTTTAGGAATTTTGTCCAAGTTTCAGGGGAAACTAAGATACAAAATAGCTTTAAAGACCGACAGAAGAATTAAACTTATGGATGAAATTACATCCGGAATTCAAGTTATTAAAATGTACGCTTGGGAAAAACCGTTTGAAAAAATGGTCGAACTATCCAGAAAGTTGGAAATTGACCTCATTTCAAAAACGTCGTACATCCAAGGTGTATTATCCGCTATGGCTGTATTTACAGAAAGACTCACCCTGTATGTAACGGTTATAACTTTTGTTTTAATGGAACAAAGAATAGCTGGAAACGTTGTTTTTTCCATGGCTCAACTTGTCAACACTATTCAGTTAATATTGGCCATATGTTTTCCTAGAGCTTTGTGGTCCTATGCCGAAGCCAAAGTTTCCATGAAAAGGTGAGTAACTACCCTCCAAGCGAGGGGACTCAAAACCCAGAGGTCCGTGGATCGAATCCCCGTCCTACCAAATTGTTTTATTTCTCTCGTTTTCTGATACTATTATAGACAGTTACACTTTGATCTGTCAGTTGTTATACTGTATGCCTTCTTCGATAATTTTTCTTGCCTTCTCTAAAAATCTTGATCATTATCTTTGCCTTTCTCGATAAATCTCAATTATTTTCCCTCCCCTTCTCAAAAAAAGATCGAATAATTCATTTTCCTTCGCATTCTATTATTTTTAGCATTTATTCTCGATAAATCTCAATAATTTCCCTTCCCCTTCTTTATAAATCTCAATCATTTCCCTTCCCCTTCTCGAAAAATCTCAATCATTTCCTTTCTCCTTCTCGAAAAATCTCAAT